>SRQH01000027.1:0-83951 GCA_018360345.1 Claviceps sp. LM84 group G4 | reverse complement strand
TTTACGACGTTTTCAGCATACGTATGCTACTGTACGAGCGTCGCCTACCTGACTGTCTCAAGTGGGGTCGAAGTGTGTCTCGAAGATGATTGGCCAGCGAGAGGGTCAGGTCCTCGAGACAGTCAGGTCCGGGACAGGGCTAAGGGTCAGATTCTCTTCATGCCCGATTCGATTGCGCTAAGCTTGAAGGGAGCTTTTACCGGTCCTCAATTTGTCTTACCCGTTTCATTATTACGGGGTATGTACATACATACATGTACCTGATGTACCTATGTACATAGATACATTACTCCGTATGTCTGACATGGAGTACTCCGTACCTAGAGGACAGTACGATACTCCGTACATGTATGTGCTTCTCGAGGCAATCCATTGCGACTTTAGCTGTGTGAACGAGCTCGGTATGGTGCGTAAAGATTCTTAATGACATATGTACCTAGGTATGTATGTAATTACAGAGTACTCGTGGCCCGTGGGTGAAACCTTTTTGAAAAGGACACCCACAGTCCACTACGTACAGTGGCCCCGCAAAAATAACACAAAACTTCCTCCACTTGAGTATATACATTTCAACGGGTGGTACATAAATAAGTTATTGACGCAGTCGATTATTGAGAATTCATGATATCATAGACCCTACTCAATGAAGCCTTTTTGACATTTTTATGGCACGTTTGAAAAAGTGCGAAATAAACAGACGTGGTGATCCAAAAGGGGTCCGATATGGCGTTGGGCGTTTTTTTCCGGAGGGATGTATCTAGTGGGCGCGACTTTCCGAGTACAGAGCTCCATTTCGAGAACGGAAAAATAGGTGCGAAAATCCAGGCTGAAGTATCTATGCGCACAAGACTGTACGGCGGGATACGTGTACCCATCCCGAGTCCCCGACCGAAAGAAAAACTGCAATGTACCTATGTACTCCAATGTACTAACGATAACTTACCTATTAGCCTCGACATACATACAAGTTTGTATCGGTGAGTCACGGCGTCGAATCGAGTTAAGAAACCTTGTTGAAGCGTGATCGGAGCAAAACTATTCGCCAAGCAAGTTTTCGCAACAGATGTTTTGTCATACGGCCACACCACAGGTACAGTGGCGCCGCAAAAATAACACAAAACTTCCTCCACTTGATACATTTCAACGGGTGGTAAACAAGTTATTGATGCAGTCAATCATTGAGAGCTCATGATATAATAGACCCTGCTGAATGAAGCATTTGTTGAAATTTTAATGGCACGGTTAAAAAAATGTGAAATAAACAGGCGTGGTGATCCAAGAGGGGTCCGATATGGCGTTGGGCGTTATTTTTACGGAGGGACTGTACATGTTCGCCTTGCTTCGACAACGGTCAATTCATCGACCATCACAACACAACGAACTCATCGGTTTTGGCTTTCGCGCATCGTGTTCTATCATAATGATGTATGATCAAGTCCTTCCATCGAATGGTACAAGAAAGTGGCCTTTCACATCGCGCAGCGATGGAGGCACACTTCGTAGGCGAGCCAATTCCGGATCCTCGCCCTTCAATGACATTTGAATCAATTGAGCAGCTTCGATCGGACGGCGGCACACAGCCTGCAGCAGACGCAAGAACCTCATACGGGCTTCCAGTGTCCTATCCCCTTCTCAGTGCATTGCCCAGAGTCTTTACAAGGCTCACTGAACCAAGGCCACAGCTGCCGTCAACACCAGATTCAGATTGCGGACAGCGGCTCAATTTGAGCACCAGACGCGCAAGAAGGCGCAGAAAATAGGAGAGTCACGATCGAAGATCCCATATCTTGTTCCAAGAAATACGAACAGGTCGTGCTATTGTGGATGCATTCCCTAATTGACTTGGCCAAAGGATGCTGGAACCAGGCATCAAAATAGTAAATACGGAGTCGCCTGCGCATATATCCTTCTTCCTACCTGGCCACCTCCGGATGAACGAACTGCGCTTGTTTTCATGTATGATTTGCATTGTCTGATATTATTTCCCCTTGCTTGTCCAACATACACTTTCAAAGTAAAACACTAAAAATCATGATTTGAAAATGTGCCATATAGGCTACAGCAGGTATTGATTTACGTGTAGGTGGGTGTGCGGAAGTGTGCGGATATGTACTTCCTAGATCGAACGACGAAGCAAGCGTTCCGGCGAAATCGCATGCTGGCGAGAAAGCACCCAACTTCCAAGCGCCAAGCTAGACTCGTCGTTCAACGTTGGCTGATTTTTAGTGGCGTTGGCAACTGCCAAGCAATGCATTCTATATATGTATTGCAACAAGAGCTAAGTTCACGTCTCACGATATTGGACTTGAAAACGCCAGTGGCCGCTTCTTCAACCTCGGACCTGAAGCCTGTGTCATGTCACATGTGATACTTCATTCCAATACGTATACGAGATAAGTAGTAAACTTATTACTATGCGGAGTTCGAACTGTTTAATATCTATCCTTCTTATTGCACCATGTGGCATGGCAGCATCTGTCAATCTGAGCCTACCTACAGGCTACCACCAGCCTCCAGGCTCCCCAAATAGGGCTAAAGCAGAGTGGGATGGATGGAAAACCATGGAATCGTTCTTTGAGTCCATCACCTCGGCTGCATCATGTAAACCTCTAGAATTCATAATTTCATACAGCCTACTCAGGGTCTCTTCCAGAACTGATACCAAGACGATGAATTCGCTCCTCGTACTCCTCTTCTGTCTCCCCGACATGCAAGAAATCGTTAGGGAAGCCCATTCTCTCCGGAAAGACTGTATTCTTTCCGTCTGGCACCACTGGGCCTAATAACCGATATACTGTCAGCTTCAATGATATTATGATCTATATTATTCTGAACATCGTGACTTACCAAATACAGGATGGACTAAGAGTCCAGGTTCCCATGGGTTGACATGCTTGCGCTTGAATTCATCTTTAAGCATGTCCCAGTTCACACACTCATGTAAAATGTCCGAATTCCCCGTTGGTCGAGGATCTTTTTGGTACCATCGAGTCGTGTACGGAGCAGTGTCTGCGTGACAAATAACCTCCTGGACGAGGTCCTCCAGACAATGCACTGATACACACAATCAGTCAAAGTGTATTCGGCAGCCATTGCAATCAGTGGAAACCTACTGTCATGCTTGTTCCCCTTGATCTTTTCTGCCTCCGTAATATTGGGGAAGTAGTAGTCTGGGTGTCGCGAGTGATGCAGGCGTTTCTTTACACAGAGAATTTCAGTATTGTCCGTCTTTATCCGCAAGCTCTAAAAAACTTACCAAGCAGTGAAGTAGATGATTGACAGTGTATAAGACCATAAAATTTCCTGGACGAAGTCAGTGCACCAACACTATAATTTACAAAATCGCTAAGCTCGCCGGTGGCCGCTCTAGCCTCTAGCAGGTAGCCACATGCTTGAAGCTTACCATTTGGCAATTGAATAGCCTCGTTCTCTCGTCCCAGCTTTTTCATATCTTCGTAGGGAAACTCAGTGAAGAAAACTGACATCATGAAGACGTCAGTGAGAACCCTAGATTTGCAGACTCGCAGAGTGGCAGACTGGGTGACTTACATTGGGTTAGTTCGTCCCATTTCGCGTCAACTTCGGGGCTCGGGGGGCCCATAATGCTATACTTATGGGTGTCCATTTTTGGGAAAGCCTTCTCTTCGTAATGAACATAAGGAGTTAGAGGAGCTTCGAGGATTAGTTTCACGGACTTTCAACACTGTCGGAACAAGTAGTCAAAAGGGGACAGTTAGAACACACAGCTGATAACTCCCGGGCCATGCAGTCTTTCCCTCTTCCACCACCACGAAGTGATTGTGACGAGAAAAATGGAGTAAAGAAAGAGACCAGCGATTCGAGCAGCATGGCTGTAAATTCGCGACACGCGAGAAGTCACGGGCGTCCATCTGTGATTGATCAAAGAGTCATCCTCATTCTCACCCTCGGATGAAGCATCAATCGGCATGTAGTCAACGCTTTTGGTTTTCTCAAAAGTTGGTATTTTATCCATGTTCAACGAGTTTAAAACGTATGAAATGGTGTGTAGTTGAGCTTGTTTGTGGTAGCACGCTTTTTCCTCAGACTGGGGAATTTGGGAGTATTATACTTTGACGAATTTGCCAGCAGCAGTTTTTGCAGTCGAAAATTGCTCACAATAACAAAGTATCAGTTTGCGGGGTTTGCATATTGTATTATAATATGTTCCCAATATCGAAGTTACCGAATACACTATGACATGCAAGATATGTGTTGTTGGCCCTCCGTTCGGCATTCTGCGACACATCCCGCATTAAGTTCCACGCGATGTAACGAATCAACGTAACAACGGGAATAAATGCAATCGGAGAACGCTAATGCAATGCAATATTTGTCACTTCACATATGTACGTAAAAGCTACACATTACCGAATTAGGCGTCAGGTGATTGAGGAGTCGGGTGTCACAGTCGGTATTTGGCTATATGCGTCTGTCTTCTCGGATCAATTAGCCGAGCTATATCGCGGCGCTTAATGTTTCTTAAGCAATCGATTATCGGACTCCGTATGACATAAAGCGCCCTCTCAGTCATTGGCCGCGTTTTCATTCGTTGACGTTTTGATTGTTCGACCTCCATCTACTTACATCACAATCACATAGCACGCTGCACGATGTTATTACACTTCAATTATTTCCCTCATGATTCATCATTACCAAATTCCCTCATTCTAAAACTTGACATGTTGCATATTGTAGTATCGTACATCCCGGTATCCTCGCTTCCTTCGATGAAACATCTAGCAGATAGCCGTTTAACGTAATGACAATAGCTGTACGTACTACGTCGTCGTTGGTCGTTGGACTGTCATACGTAGACTAGACTCGCAATATATAGACCCGGCGCTGCCCTTGATCAGCCTTTTTTTCCTCTTGCGATGAATTACCCTTCTCTTGATCGTCTCTAATTCAAACACAGCAGCTGCCAGCTACCTTCTTACACAAACTCAAAATCGCGACCCAATCTTCACGAATCACTATGCAAATTTACAACGTGGGCTTGACTGCCATGTGTATGTTGAGTTGCATATCTGCAGCTCCGGTAGATGGTACGTTTTCAGTGGAATTCCAAATCCGCCTTAATAAGTTACTCTCTTGCTCCTTGTGACACAGTGACACTGGCTGACGTGAACTAAAGCCGCTCTCAAGCGCGGCGCGAAACCTGCTGTTGGTGACGACGCAGTCTGGTCACTGATCAGCGACAAGCGCGAGGCCAAACCCGAAGTTGGAGATGATGCCGTCTGGTCACTTATTAGCGACAAACGCGAGGCCAAACCTGAAGTTGGTGACGACGCCGTCTGGTCACTGATCAGCGACAAGCGCGAAGTGAAGCCCAAAGTCGGTGACGACGCAGTCTGGTCACTGATCAGTGACAAGCGCGAAGTGAAGCCCAAAGTTGGTGACGATGCAGTCTGGTCACTGATCAGCGACAAGCGCGAGGCCAAACCCGAAGTTGGAGATGACGCCGTCTGGTCACTTATCAGCGACAAGCGCGAGGCCAAACCCGAAGTTGGAGATGATGCCGTTTGGTCTTTGATCAGTGACTGAGATATTTATTATTGTGGATTTCAAAATCTAGAGATGGTAGAAGAAGTGAGAGATGGACCATGGTTTACTTGAGCTGGTCACTGGTCAGTGGTGGACGTTGGGCCTGGAATTCAACATTTCAGTCTTCTAACTTTCGGCGTGGTTTTCAACATTTCCTTCAATAGCATTCGAGTAGAAGAATCTACAGCACAGTTACAATGTTATGTTATCAGTGACTCCAGTCTCCGTGAAGTTCGAACTCGGCCGCAAAACTGCCTTGTAAGTTGTGCTGCTGAGCCGCTGGTTCTCTGCCGCGTGTCGTTCCGACATAGTCATTATTTCCTCATCTCCATGGTCGTGGCCTAGAAAGAATCGAGGCACAGATCTGAGATCCATGATCCCCGCAGTCGTCTTGTTGGCAAGTTCTCAATTTCTCTTGTTCATTACTGTCACCTGTGCAACGAACTTCGAAGTCAGATTGTGCCATCATCCATGTCACCATGTGGAATGCGTTTTAGAAGTGCATGTGTTCAATAATACTGTCATCTCGTCATGCACATAGTGTCACACGGAAATTTGCCGAAGTCTGGGCGGATCGGAGTGTACTCCGTAGGTTCTACCCAGTCGGTAGGGAGGGAAGGATTGCTGATGAGAAGTTGTGATTGAAGCGGACTAGGCATGCCGCATTAGCCGCCGCAGTTGGGCTGCGGCCTGCCGCCTGCCGAATATCAGTCAACTACGTACATACATCACATACATAGCTTCTATGTAAATGCCGAGCCGTGCTCTTGACAAGGTGTACTACCTCTCTGTACATAGCTGTCAGCCTGTCAAAGCTTCGCTGAGCTACGATACCACACTGTCCTCATGTCGTATCTCCTGAGTCCTCCGACCTCCATGAATTACGATTTGCCGTCTTCGGAACTTCGTTGCAACACTTCCGTCGAGTTGAATCCTCTATTGGCTTTGCCGCTTTGGTGTGTGTCACTGTGTGGTTATTTCGCGCTCTTTGCGTTGCAGGACATGAACAGGATTCTCTGGCTGTGGAAGTAGAACGGTATAACCTGTGCATTCTAAGTACACATCCGATTTACGGAATGCCGAAGCTTCCTTCCGATCGAAAAAGAGGAGCTTGATATGGTATGATTCTTGAAATAGATCACTGCGTATGATGGACTGGATACTAGATAGTTTCGGCCGCTTCCTATGAAACATGTACCACAAAAAGGCAGCAATCAATGTCACCTCGTGCCCGAACACGCGTCAAGAATAATAAGTACATATACAAAATTCAACGCTCTGGAATACGAATCAACTGCAGCGCTGAGGGCGGTGCCAGGTGGTAAACAAGCCTCATCGGCTGAGGGCTCTGCCATCTGGGCCAAGGCCCAAACTTCAAAGTTGACAGTCGCATGATGCCAGATGCATCAGTGAAAACTTGAAACTAGATCTTCCCGGCCTCGAATTGTTCCGCGGGATGCGGACTGCAGAAAAACTTCAGCTGACTACGCAAATTATCACTGTATCGGTATAAAATGTAATGAGAGTCACGTAGCACGTTCAGTCCAAACTATGTTTTACAGTTTTAACATTTTTATTAAGAATTCCATGACTCCATATAGGACTATTATTCGCGCTCCATACAATAGGTACGTTACATGCTCAGCGTGAACGTAGTGCTCGGACTCACTGGTAATAGCTTCGTTATGTACGGAGTAGTGTTTGCTTAAGTGACGAAGTTCAAGTCTTATTAGCACGGCAGAGTTACATGCGTCAACTTCGAGGCTGTGCCTCCCTGGCTGTCCACCGAAACATGCCGTCACTTGCCGTGGTCCGTGGCTCGTCATCAGTATCAAGTAGACTCGATCGCCAACGCACTGTACATATTTCCATGTCCCGATAAGTAATTGGTCATTCCGCCATCTTTACAAGGTGCATTCTTGTCCTCTCGGTATCCTGAAGGCTTGATGGTGTCCTCGATCGCCCATGCAACTCTTTCGGCTCCTAGTTTTGCGCCGCCGATGTTAGGGGCAGCTGGCCCGAGCTGAAGTGCTGACAATCGGCCCACACAATAGAGTGGGAGGTCTTTTCTCCACATCAGGTCTTCATTGACGCAAGGAAATCCCCCGAAGCTGTTTATAGGATACTTCTTCTGTATTGTCTGCAAATATGGCAAGTTTGAGACATTTGTTTGTACGCCCGTTGCGAAGTAGATGTAGTCAAAAGAAGGCATGTCCAATGGTGGATGTGTTTCCACCGTCCACGTACCGTTTCCTTCGTTTGTCTGCTCGAATTTGCAATCCAACAGAGAGACTCTCTCGTGAAGTTCCAGTCTTCCTGATGCAACATGCTTCTTGAGCCTCTTGTAGAAAACCGGCGTGAAACTGCCACCTCCCCGAGCCTCTTTGAAGATTTCCAGTCTCTCCTCATCTGAGTCGGCTAGCCAGAATCGGGCCTGTTCTGTGTTCTTGTACTTTCCCATCCACTCCAGGTCAACATCAAAGTGTTTGATGCGGCATGGACCTCGCATAATGTGCCAGATCTTGGTCACGCCCTTGCGAATAGCGAGATCGGTGAGCTGAGCAGAGGTTAGACCTCCCCCCACAATCAACACATGGGTACTTCTGCCTGCCGCCATGCGCTGCTGAAGGTGAGGGTCCGGAAAAGTCCTGATCTGAAGGCTGTGACATGCTTGACGAAGATTGTGAAAGTCGACAGGCATGGAAGGCATTCTCGGGATCTCGGGCTGATTTGCCGCACCGACGGCCAAAACCACAGCCTTGGCGTGGAATTGTTTAGTAGGTGTCTTCACAGTGAATATGGGCTGATCATCAACGGAAACTCCCCTAACAGTGTCATAGTCCAGATCCATGAGCACGTCTTTCCTGATCAAATCACTTCCGAGGGAATACCTCAGCGCGATATGTTCACAATGATCACAGAATAAGGACTGCGATGGGGTGTAATAGTCATTTCGCTCTCGGAGATTGATTGCGATGCGCGCGTCTTGCCTAGTGAACCAGGTAAGAACACATCATTTACTCTTTTTCTTTTGTAAAATGCATTCATGTAGAATTGAGAGTGGACTGGCAAACTTACTTGGTGCCGCAATGTCTTGTTCCGGCATTCTTCTTCTTGGCGTGCTTACTGATCTCTTTGCCCACACAATTTCGAATCTCAACCAGCTCATTTTCCCGATTCTCCGAGTACGCATGCGCCAGAAGCGAGTCACGATCGAGGGGGTCGAGATGCCACAACATTGGGCTCCTTAGGTGCGATATATCGTAGAGGCCAAATAATTCCTTCCATCGTCCGAGCCACTTGTCGTCACTACTGTCTAGAACCATCATCTTATACTCTGGTTTGACTATGCGGCGCGGCACGGAGAGCTTGCCGCTGCGAACGTGCTTCAGGCTTACGTTGTTGCCGTACTTGTTGATCCAGTGGAACCGACGGTGTTCTTCATCGGTGAATAAGGCCGCCGGTGTGTGCTCGCGGAGACGAGCCGCTGTCGCAAGCCCGCAGGGACCAGCTCCGACGATAATGACATCGTAGACTTCGTTGTCGGTCATTGCAATTAGGAAAAAAGATCCAAGTGAATAACGGCAAGGAAAAAAAAGTGTTTGTCTTCTGATGCAGCTTGTCAAATATGTTTAACATAAATGCAATGAAGAGAGAAGCGTCTGCAAAGTCGTGTGGATCGTTAAAACAACAGGATTTGATCGGGGTACGCGCAACAACGCTATATCTAGACTTCTGTCAAGCGTGTTCCTTTTACAGAGATGAGAACCTGAACGGACCTCATCCGCCCGCTAATGAGTTGACTCCAAAGATCAAAGGCCATCATTGTTTTGTCTCGCACCTTGATGGATCCAAAATAACCATCAGGGTATCTGGAATAGCTGACATCATTGCTACATGAGGTCCAGACACTCAAGAAAGTTGTGCGCATGATTAAAGTAAGGAAACCTTGTAAAGAGCAAAAACATGCAGTCATATCTAGATGAAAACAGACAGCATCGTTGTTAATACTTGAGCATAATGATAACTTGATATCACAGACGACAGTGAAGATAACCCACCCAACGGACGGCTTAAGTATTCCATCTAGACCTACCTGTAGGTCGTTCATCAGCTGATCACTCATCACTCTTACTGTGGCACCGTCCATCGGCGTGACAGAGAACTCGTTATTTGCTTCTTACGCAAAGACTTAGATCATGATATTTCAGCAGGCGGCCATACTTTCATGTGTCAATTCGGCTGCAGCAGATTTGAAGCTCCAATCGCTCTGTCATCGTCAGTTACTATGTCGGTACCAAAGCGGGAGGTACGAAGGAAATTGAATGTTCTCAATGAGACCCCGCCAATACTCTGAACTACGATACACCCTGGACCGCTTCAATACTAGTCCCTCGATCAACACGCCTCCTGATACACGGCCTTCCGGCCCATTCTACAAAATCTACCCCGGCGACAGGAGTTGATTCAGTCGCAGTGGCAAGGTAATTGATATTCACATCGGATCGATCTGAAATATTATTCTTTTCGTGGTCTTGGTACATTTTGGGGTGTTTCTTCGTTGTTTAAGGAGCAGCAAGTCGCTTCATGGCGAAATTCCTCCCTAAAGATAATTGCGAGCCCCGTTTGAAGTCAACATGTCCTATCGCTGTGCGAAACACGACTTTCCTAATCGAATTCCATCTCGGCGTTCTTCGGTATGTAACTTGACAATTTGAGTCGTACGGTATTCCGTCGTATGTATTATCTGAACTAGTTGCCGGGAAAATGTGTTTGCATTCCGGATCTCTATTCACCATCCTCGTCGAATTCGATTCGCATTCCCTACGCACCTCCAACTAGAATCTGATTAATGGGAATGTGGACTAGTGAAATCTCGTTAGTCATGACGCTCGACACATCGGGTGCTTGCTTATACGTACTGAGCTTCACGACATATCCTACAACACCCATGACGACAAATCCGGTACCGACAGCCTGGCAGATCTTGGTAAACTCTTTCTGGTCGGCTGTGAGGGCACAAGTGATCAGTTTGGCGGTCGCAAATGGACCGTGATCCAACAGAGTGGAAGGGGGCGCATACGCTTCTGGCACTTATTCATGAATTGAACGCCATCCTTTAAAAATTGACTTGGTGTATCAACCAGCTCCTGAATTTGGTCGGCCATTGTATGGTGAAAGGCTTGGTAGTTCGAAAACGTCGATCAACGAGTGGTAGAGGGTCGGAGAGATGGTGATAGCTGGAAAGAAGGAGTCGAGATGATGTATACATCTCATGGTAGTAGGTACTGGTCAAGCTGTCCTTAATTCTAGTGTGTGCGGAAAAGGTTTAATCCGACATGTTGAGCTTACCCGCAATGCATCTCTACGGAGCTATGTATTGTGTATATAAGAAATATCACATGCATTGAGTCTTGACCATCCTTCTCGAATCGTCACCATGCTTCTTAGATAGAGATATATGTCACAATTACGGAGTAGATCAGGTACAGAATCTTCTTCGTGGCATACGAGTCACGAGTCTTTGATCATCAGTCGGCCACTCTTGATGTCAACAACCTTCACTGTGTACGAGTGTCTAAGTCTCAGTCGCACTGTACTTCATCGACCACGTATGGCGGGAAGTCCATTATCGCGACTTCAAATGTCTGGTTTTAATCATACTCCGTACTCCGTACCATGCTTTTTTTTTGGGTTTATTACCTCTGCTCTGTGATAATAGGTAAGTTTCGAAGAAGGAAGTTGCCGAGACGAAAACGCCCACGTTTCTTACCCACCGCCTGGTCCCGCCCCGCTACGTGCATATGTACCTGGTGGTCACTTGTGCACTTTCTCGTGACTTATTAGGACTACCACCTCTTTGTAGCTCCCATGTTTTGTCCCACCTTTGAAACGTCAATTCCTCGAATCTCAGATCTCCAGAATCTCGCATCTCGCATATCGACCACCACGGCTTCTCGCCCCGGTCACCTACATATTTCGAGCACAGCCGCCGAGAATCCTAAATTTCCCAACTTGTCACACTCATTCACCCTGCGGCTTCTGTTCAAAACACTGTGTCGCATTCGTTTCGACCTGCGTAAATGCCTGTTGTGGACGAAACACCCAGGTTCTCGCATTGTCTTTCATCTGACAGCCTGACTGTTTCTCCCACGTTCTGTGCTACGGTATAACGACCGGGAAAGACATAGAATCGTATTTCTGCCTCTCGCCAATCTTCTTTTAGCGGCGCAAGTTAGATTCGCCGTTGCTACGATCCAGTGAAAGTCTCGAGTTGACACAACTTTGGGCTTCCTCTTCTCCAGCAATTCGGCTCTGAGCTTAATAACGTCTTCTATTTGATCAGAGACTCATCGGATACCATGACTTCTGATGTGCTTCGCCAATATGTACCGCTGACCTGCCATGGCCATTCTCGGCCTGTGCCGCACATGAGCTTCTCTCACTTGGAGAAAGAGGAGACCTACTACATGATCTCCGCTTGCAAAGGTTTGTAATGATAGCTCGACCTTGAAACAATTTGAGCAATTTAGTCCAGCAACTCATATCTATACCAGATGGAAATCCAATGCTACGGGACGGTGTGACAGGTGATTGGTACGTTGCGGATTACCGACAGTTCTCCGGTTTTTGAGCAGACATAATACTCACATCCGCGACAGGATCGGAACATTCATCGGGCACAAAGGAGCAGTTTGGCAAGCGAGACTTAGTCCTGATGCTTCGAACGCAGCCACGGCTTCAGCAGATTTTACTGCGTGAGTTGAGTCGTTCAAAATTTGGTCTCCATTTCTTAGATTGGACGTCTGACTTAGGGGACCAAACAGCAAGATTTGGGATACTCACACCGGTGAACTTCTCTACACCCTTCAACACGACCACATTGTTCGCGCTGTTGCCTATCCTCCCGACAATTCAGATCTGGTTGCCACAGGCGGAATGGAGAAGAAGCTGCGCGTTTTCGATCTGGCCGAACTTGCAAACTCCCACCCAGACGCGTCTGCTACGATACCAGCGGCTGCTGGCTTCGAAATTGGCGAAGGTGTTCATGATAGTTCCATCAAGTTTATCTGCTGGACCAAAGATCCAAATATCGTTGTCACGGCCTCGGACAAGACAATTCGGTGGCTTGACTTGCCAAGTCGGGCATGTGTGAAGCATGAGGTCCTTGACGGCGAGATCAAATCCTGTGAAGTTGTCTCCGTCGCACCCGAATTGGCCTCTTCGACCGATATAGGCGGCGGGAAGCCTGTCTTAGCAGTATCTGCGGGCAAGACGGTCTACTTCTGGGGTGGGGACCAAGCCATGGATGAGTTAAAGCGTATCAAATTGCCTTATTCTGTCGCGAGTGTTGCGCTTGATGTCAAGGGTCGCAAATTAGTCGTTGGAGAAGATCCTGGAACGTGGGCTAAAGTGCTTCGTTACGATGATGAGGTTGAAATCGACGTACACAAGGGCCACCATGGTCCCATCTGGTCCATCGCATTCTCACCAGATACCAAATTATACGCCACTGCTTCGGAAGATGGCACGATAAAAATGTGGAAAAACTGTGATGGATTCTATGGCCTGTGGCGTGGTGGTTCCGACCGTCCTACAGAGTAGAGCGATGTGGACCAAGGTACCACCTTAAGCACTTCGGCCAGCCGAGATGGCTATCATCGCATAGGCCACAGCTTTAGCATGTCCTGCAGCAGTGGAGAGTCAGATGCGAGCGCAGACGGTATATGCCAGTCAGGGTTGCATCACTCAGGGTATTTGACGCCTTCGAGTCAAGACATCAGCGCCAGAAGCAGCGAGAACTACTGCGTCAAGGGAAATTGCGAGCCTAGCTGGCCATGATGCATTAGATGTACATAGCTCGAACCTCGTTCGGGTTCATACGTCGTGTAGAATACCTGAAGGTTCAAGAGCGGGCTTTGCCGGGCAGTGGGGGCGTATCTGTTATGCCTGGGCGGCAGACTCGGACAACACATGTTGTCTTGTAGCTAAAGTTTGAGTCAAAAAGTAGGAATTTAAAAGTCCCAAACACGCCACCAAAGTTGCAGCAGCCTTGCAGGCCTACATACAGGTCAAGTCGTGTGGAAGCTTTCATGCCTCTGTAGAATTCTCGACTCCGTACGGCGATGCTTGCACCTCTTTGGCTTCATCGGTGACTTTTCAGGCTTACTAAGCCACGCCGATTATGCACATGTGCGTGTACTCTAGGTACCTATGTAATTATTTTCACAGTACATACGGAGTACCTAGGTACTCGTGGCCCGTGGGTAACTTTTTCCAAACGTTTTACCCACGAGTACATACCTACCTAGGTAGGTAGGTACATAGGTACCAAGCAAAATCCCCTGACATGTCCACACCGCCCCACTGGAGCTCAAGGTCGCGGTGACCACGTCAACGTCACCGAACTACATAACTATTCAATGTACTGCCTATCAACATTGGCGCTGCCTCATTCCTCCCTCACTGATTACTGATCAATCGTGTTTGTGCCTTTTTGTGGGACAAATTCGTAGACACGAACTGTTTAGCAAGCTTCTTCAACTCCTATGCTCTGACGTAGCAATTGGCGTTCAAACTACGCATTCAAAGGTGCAATGACGGCCGAGTTCAAGCTTTCGGCACAGCTTTTGGGCCACGAAGCAGACGTAGGTTGACTTGCCAGATTAACGTATTTGGCATATCTTGTAACGAGTCTTTTTACTGATGGCGGCTGATACATAGGTGAGGGCCGTTACCTTTGCGTGCTCTGATGTTGTTCTTTCAGCGTCCAGGGACGGCACTGTTCGTAAATGGTGTCGAAGCCCCCAAACACCACCGTCCTTCGAAGGAAGTCTTGTGAGCCGTGGCTCTGAATACGTCAACTCCATTGCCTTTGCGCCAGCATCTCCCGAGTTTCCGGATGGTCTCGTCATTTCTGGTGGTAAAGACACGATCATCGAAGTCAAGTCTCCCGATGCCGCTTCAACCGACGACGCCGAGCGATTATTGATTGGACACGCCCACAATGTTTGCACTTTAGATGTGGCTCCCGACGGTTCATACTTAATATCTGGCGCATGGGACGGCCAGGCCCGCATTTGGAATCTGCAAAAGTGGGAGACAACCTTAATGCTGGCTGGTCACGAGGACAAGGCAGTCTGGGGTGTCGTCGCTATCGACAAGAAGACCGCCGTCACTGGATGTGCAGACAAGAATATACGCGTTTTCGATCTGAGCGCGTCTACGGCCGGTGAGGTGCAGCCGAAATTCACGATTTACACTCCAGACGTTGTACGAGGTCTATGCAAAGTCCCCAAAAATCACCCCAGTGGTGCTGATATTGCGAGTGCAAGTAACGACGGAACAATTCGGCTCTGGAAACTTAACGGACAACAGATGGGTGAGCTGCACGGGCATGATAGCTTCGTGTACAGTTTGACCAGCCTTTCATCAGGAGAGCTGGTCAGCGCCGGAGAGGATCGTACTGTTCGTGTGTGGAAAGGCACTGAGTGTATTCAAACGATTACACACCCAGCCATATCTGTGTGGACAGTAGCTGCCGATGCTACAACGTGCGATATTGTTACGGGCGCGAGCGACGGCGTTGCGCGAGTTTTCACCCGGAGACCTGACCAAGTGGCTAATCAGGAGACTCTTGCTGAATTTGAGTCTTCTGTTAGATCATCAGCTATCCCTCAGCAGCAGCTGGGTGGCATCAACAAGGAGAAACTCCCAGGCCCAGAGTTTCTCGCCTCTAAATCCGGTACCAAGGAGGGTCAGGTGCAAATGATCAAGGAGAGTAATGGAAACGTCACAGCCCATACGTGGTCCATGAGCCAACAATTGTGGATCAATGTTGGTACCGTTGTTGATGCTGCCGGGAGCAGTGGTCGTAAGGTTGAATACAACGGCGAAGCCTACGACTTCGTGTTTGATGTCGACATCGAAGATGGTAAGCCGCCGCTGAAACTGCCGTACAACTTGTCCGAAAATCCGTACGAAAGAGCCACCAAGTTCCTCAATGACAACGAGCTTCCACTGAGTTACTTGGATAATGTGGCAAATTTCATCACCAAGAATACCGAAGGTGCTACTCTTGGGCAAACTGATAGTTCAGGCCCAGACCCTTATGGCACGGAATCACGTTACCGTCCTGGGCAGTCCGAAGCAGCGCAAACAAAAGTCTTGCCCCAAAGGGAGTACTTAAACTTATCAACAGCAAAATATGAAGGTATGATGGTCAAACACTGACATCGATGATCTCCTTCCCCCCTTTGCTAACGAACTTTGCTTTTTTCTTGGTCGATATGTGAAACGGACACTGATGATTCATTTCTTGTCCTTTATTTAGCTATGTTCTCGAAGCTGTCTTGCGTCAACAAGACGTTAATTGCCTCGGGCCGCAAAGACATTGCGCTCAATCCGGGAGAAGTGACGGTGTTGGAGTCTCTCCGTCAAGCGCTCGAGAATGGCCAATCCATTCCGGTTCAATCTTTAGGCTTGGTTGTTAGAATGGTCACCGCATGGCCCTATGGGGATCGACTGGCTGCTTTGGATCTATTGCGCTGCATTGCGAGGTTCCCGTCTGTAGCTCAATTTTCGGACGCACAACACGGAACCGCTCTAGACCTGGCCATGGCATTTTCCATAAGCGGCGATTCTGATCCAAATGAAAACGCAGTCATGATGGGCACGCGAGCGGTCGCTAACATATGCGCCACCGCCGATGGCCGGAGCTTAATCATCTCACGAGCAAACAACGTGATGCAGTATCTCGAGCGTATTGTCGGAGTCGAAGGAGGTGATGCCATCGGAAAATTCAATCGAAACTTGCTTATTGCTGTGGCTACATCAGTTCTGAATCTTTCTGTTTTGGTCGACAAAGAGAAACTGTTGACCCCGGACCAGCGACGCAGACTCATTGTCGTACTTGGCGCGTTACTCGATGAGCAATCTGATTCTGAAGTTCTGTATCGGGGACTCATCGCTTTAGGTACACTGTTAGTCTCGTCGAAGGAGGTGACGGTCGGGTTAGAAGTTGGTACATGGGTTCGCGGAGCCAAGGCTCGGGCAACGGAAGATCGGGTCAAGGCAGTGACGGATGAGTGTTTAGCCTTGCTTTAGGTATAGGTCAATTGCGTCCAATCATGGAAGAAATGGGTGTTTATGACTATACGAAAGGGCATGTTGATTGTAGTAGGACGTAACATTGCGAGTGTACATGAGATTCGGAAGCCGAAGCTTTGCTCTTTCTTGCTTGGAAGGAGTCGAAAACCAGTTTCAGGATTGCGTTGTAGTAGAGACAATTGTTGAACCTGTAGGTGAATCAGTCACGATTTACTTAATGGAAAGTCAGGGTACTTGCGAACCTGATACGCAGATCTAGAAATAGCATATTGGCTTTCGCCGTATCATAAAGTAATTCCTGCACGGAACAGATTAGTTGAAGTACTAGTAAAATATCAGCTAGAGCAGCATGTGTAGACTACTAGATTGATCATCATCATCATTATCATCATTATCATTATCAATATATACTGTATTATAGTTTCAACATGTCCCCGCTTGTGTTCCAAACTCCCAAGCCAGTGTCACTAACGCATGCCATCCGGCCAACCTCGTTCCACTGTGAACAGGACCAGCCTTAGGTACCTGATCAGGGAAAGGTTCATAGCGGGATGTAATGCGTAAAGACACCGCAGAAACGATCAAGGTATCAGCCGCCTATTTGAAGAGTTCTTTCTCTCCTGCAACTCCCCCTATCTCTTTCGCTTGATCTCCTCTCTCCTTCCTTCACAGTGCACAGCGAGAACTTCTCAGCAAGATCAACTACACGAACCTACCAGGCTACCACACGGCTGACAAGCCTGCAATGAGTAATGGCACATATCCCATCCAACTGATTTTCCGCAGCGAGTCGACGCCATTCTTGATGTAGTCATCGCTTCCAGAGTTCTTCGTGGTAATGGTGTACATGTCTGCAAAGCCCATGTCCGTGGAGTTGAAGCAATTTGTCTCGTTGACGATGCCAAGCTTTGGATCACCGGGCTCTGCAAAAATTATGTCGACGCACTAACACAGATCTATTAGCGATGTCCTTCTATAGTTATATTTCCCATGGAACTTGTAGTCCTCCTCTCTTGATCTCAAAAGTTTCTATGGAGCAGTCGATCCCGTCCTGCTCGCGCGTCTTGTATAGAAAAGATACTCTAGGGGATAGTTGCAGCAACATAACATCAGGCGTCTGACATACCGAGTACAACGCAGCGCCATGCTGAGCCAGCTCGACCACTTGTATAGTAGCCAAATCGCCAGCCTTGACACTTGCGTTCACCGGGAGGGGTACTTGCGGCAAGCAGATAGTGCCCGGGTAGGGGTTATTGGTCGGACCCTGAATGGTGAAAGGATTGACCATTGGGTTAGACATATTCTCTGGGCCGTTGTCTGGGCCATTTGTGCCGAAGCCGAGGTTGACGTATATGACGGCAAGGGAGTGGCCTCTGAACCAGCCTGGTTGGAAAGCAAGTGCGCCGCCAGTAGTGGGCCAATATGTGCGGTTTCTGGTGGTTCCCATGCCGCCACCTGGGAAGATAAAACAGAATGTGTCAGTCAATGTGTGTTGTACTGTTCATTACCACGATGAGATGCGGCGAGAGGAAATGAAGGTTCTCTTCAACGTACATGGATACATCCATTGCATGCCATAGGGGAATGTGTCGTTTGTGATGAGGTTATTCCCTCTCGAGCCGGGAAATGTGATGACGGAGTGGGCTTGGGCAAGGGCCACAAAGACGAGTGTAATAACAATAGTATAAATCATCTTTGGGTGGCTTTGTCCTGCCTTCGATAGCCGTCGTGAAGAAAACAGAATTCCAGAAGAGGTAGAGCAGTGGCGCGACTAGATAAGTAATGGACTCGCAACGAGATCTTGTGTTTTCTAGACGATGTCTCGATATAAAGAGAGCCCCAAAGGGAGCGGTGAAGAAGTTGCCGTGGTCCCAGATCGCAGAAATCAGCAATGTCAACTTGTGTTATAGTCTCCGGCCTAACAAGCTAAGACGGCAGGTTGACGAATAGAGGGAGCACAGGGCGACGAGTAGAGCGTTTTCACAACAGATGGCAAGCATTTGAAGGCATTGCTTGAGCAAAGAAGAACGAGGGCAACGTCGAGAACAGAGAGAGGGCAGGGCAAGAGGGGCAACGGCTGACGGGAGGTTGGGATTACAAGTTCCCATGAGTAACCTCCCTCTTTGGCTTGTCCTGCAGATCTCCTGCATGCACTTACTTATTACTCCGTATGTTTCCTGTGCAACTCACGCGGGCGCTAATGCCCAGTCCCCGAGTGAGTAACATCTGTATCGGGGAGCGGCTGAGAGTGGTGGAAAGCGGAATTGGGAAGAAATGGGAGGTGGCATTGCGCAAGTTGGCTCCAATCACGTCTCAATCGTGTGCGATCGATCACCTTGAAGCTGCGACGATAAGAAAGCGGTGATGACCAACTCTCCGTCACTTACAGCCTGCCTGGGGTGCTGACGGCGGCGACGCTGAGAAAAGTTTGGGACCTGGAGGCTGGCAGAGAGGCGGCGGGAATGGCGGGTTCTGCCGAGGGGGAGAAGCAAGTTAAGCGCCCGAGTGGAGGCACTGGAGGAAGCAAAAGGTGGCGCGTTACAACGCGTGGCCAATAATGGGTGCGGAACCAATGTGGCAAACCGCTTTGCGACTACATATGTACATAGGTACCTGCGTGGAGAGACAGCGACGTCACGACTCACGACTCACGACTCACTGGCACAACTCCATCAATCAGTTCGGATTTGAAGTGCAAGCGAAGGCTGATGTTTCATGCTACCAGTATCTTAAAAACGTCGCAAGTGGTATCTTGGAGACATTCGACTAGCGACTGTCGGCCTACCTCCTAGGTAGGTATGTACATACATAGGTAGTCAGAACTTAGTAGGTATGTAGTACTAGTTACTATGTACGGAGTAGGTACCTACGCTCAGCTGCAAATCCTCTTTTTTTCGCCTCCCCACCATGTACAGTCCCTCTGTAAAAATAACGCCCAACGCCATATCGGACCCCTCTTGGATCACCACGCCTGTTTATTTCACATTTTTTAAACCATGCCATTAAAATTTCAAAAAACGCTTCATTGAGCAGGATCTATTATATCATGAACTCTCAATAATTTACTGTTTAAATAACTTGTTTACCTCCCGTTGAAATGTATCAAGTGAAGAGAGTTTGTGTTATTTTTGCGGGGCCACTGTATGTACCTACTTCGTAAGAACGGAAAGAGTCGAGGACTCGAGGCATACCGCGCTGCCTGCGCTCGGCTAGCACTCCAGCCCCGTCTTCCTCACCAATGCACCAAGTGAATACCATAGTCTCAAATGCAACTCATCAGGCAGACGGCAAATGACCAATAATCCTCACTCTCACCTTTTCCAACGAATAATAAAACAATGGAAAATTGCCTGGTCGTCACACCGTCACCCGGAGCCGAGATCTCACAACCCGTGAGCCCTCAGCAACAGCAATGGCAAGTAGTTCAGTCCAAGAAGAACCGTCGCTCACGAAAAGCTCCCACTGCTATCATCTCACCACGCGCAATCCGCAACACGGAAGCCTCTCGCTCCCTCGAGGACATCACCTCCGAGTACCACCGCATGCGCCAAGACCTCCCCACCCAGCAATGCTGCCACTCCATCAGGCTTCTCATCAGAGCCAACGCAGGAACATGCTCGCGCGTCGATAAAGCAGTCTGTCTGGGTATGGGGAGTTTTGATCCCCCCGACGGTGCCTGGGAAGCCAAGCGCCGTTCCTACATACAATACCTGGTCTTTGAAGCCATGGTTCAAGAACTGGGTACATATATCTTCCTTTTACACACTCACTCCCTTTCTCCTGAACTCTAGCCCCCCCTTACTTGTAGTTTGTTTTCCTTATCCATCATGTCCGAAAACTAAACGCGGAGTGTACTGTACTGTACCCATGGCCGAAAAAATTGTAGAAACCTTCTTCAACACCACCATCCACTGTACTTTCCAAGAACCCCTCTTCACAGACGCAGACACCGCATTCCTCACCGCACGAGGCCACGCCGTGGTTCCCGCACCACTTGCTAGTACCGCCGTGACACCACACACGCTTCTCTACGGAATCCACCTCTACAGACCATTGTACGAGGAGGCCCTCCAGCATCACTTGCCTTCTGCATATGTTGGAACTGACTGGGAAACATGGGAGCAGTACGTAGCACACCCCCCCCACCCCTCCTCTCTCCTGTTCCTCTAATTTTCTTTCCTTTCACATTCTATTTTCTCGAGAAAGAGGCCTCTTCGCATGATTAGACAGCTCACCACAGGAGAAAATCATGGAACAAAACAGGCTTATGCTTCCGGGAGATTGTTTGCGCGGAGTCAGAGAAATGCATGAAAAGTATCGGAAATGGGAGTTCCCGCAGGAGGGCATCGTGTTCAGTGGTACGTGGATGTATTGGCGGAGGAGCGAAACGGGAGAGGACAGGAGTGAAGTCGATGTCAATGGAAGTGATGCGGTCAAGGCAACAAATGAGGAACCTACGGCGGAGGCTTCGCAAGATTGATGATGAGAATGCCTTCTAAAAGGGACGGAAGAGCCCCGGCCGCGATGTCGGGGGGCTGTCTTGGGACGAAAAGTGGAGGATGAGAGCACTGGGATGAAGGATGGGTGTTGATCTTATGCTTGATGATACTTTGGCCGACAAGACTTCAAAGTCGAGGCAATACCTGTCTACTCAGCGTAAGCTCAAGTAGACAAGTCGAAAGCGGACAAGACAACACGTCTCTCCAAACCAAGCTTGAAGCAACATGAGCTATTTTCCCCTTAGTGCAAGGCCTATCGCCATTGTCTTGATTATTAGCCAGCGGCACAGCCGTCGTAACAGTGTAGTCAAAGTCATACGAATGTTTGTTCGAACATCATATTCGCAGACGGCAATAATTTTCACAGACATGTGAACCATCAATGTTTTCCACACACACAAGACCAGGTAGCTAGCACACATGGACCTATTGACGTCGTATCAAGCTGGATGCCATCCGCACCGATCAAAAACAATTAGAAGTCGCTGCATGTTTACCATATACCCATTCCCCTCCCTTTGATATACATAAACGATGCGCGACGCCAAGCCTCTCATGCATGGCAGGACACCGTCGTAAAATCGTGTCTTCCTTTACTTGAAAGACAACCTAGAGACACCAAAGAGACTGCTCCGTTGCGCAGCAAAGGCAAAGGCGTTAATCATAAAATCTCATGGCCGTGTTCCAAACACCCAACGCCATGTCAAAAAAAAACAAAAACCAGAGAAGTGCAATTCGTCAGACACGATGGCTGACTGATGGTTCCAATGCAAGACTAATGGCAAATGCTGCCTGCGCGCCTGTGACGCGGCGCGCTCGAGATGCAAAGTTGTGGATGCTATTGCGCGCCGGGGTAATGATTGCCAAACCGGCAGAGTGACGAAAAACAGGAATGCATAGATATTGAGAGTATCGTGCGCATATAAAGATTAACCCGTCTCAAACCGTCTTTCCGCCACAGTCAGGAATCTTGACCCCAGACTTGAGCTTGCGATTCTGGTCCATGAGCCCCCACTTGTCTTCCCAATTCTTATCTCCTTCGTTGAATCGAATCTTCCAGGGCTCATCAAAGGCTTCGAACCAGAAGTAGTTGGTGCCATTGGCCAACGCTTGGCATACCCAATTCTCCATAAAAGTATTCATGCCGTCGATACTTGCAACAGAGCCCGGTGTGGACGATGTGCACACAGGAGACTCGCCGCAGTTTTTGCCACCGGCACTAGGCCAGCCTGTTTCCGAGATGATATTTTTCGAACTGTCTGTTTTCCAAAATTGCTTGTCCTTGCCGGTCCAAAAGTCATATGTCCAGCTTGCCGCATCTTCTGCCGATGTGCCCGCGAAAAACGGATGAATATTGGCCATGATGTAGTCGCTCTCAGCACCGAGGTCAGCCGTCCAATCGTCACCCAGATCTGAGGAGGCAACGGGAAGCTTGATGCCCTTGGTGCTGAAATTGCTGCGCACCCCGTCCAAAATAGTCCCCAGCTGAGTGACCGTCATCTCTTTGCGAAACAGGATCTCGTTGGCAACAATCACGCCCTCAAAGGGCTCGCTCCCATACTGGTCCAAGATGTCCCACATTTGCGCCAACTGTCGCGCATTCGTGGTCGTATTCTTGTCCTGCCACACTCCTAGCCAAATCTTGACATCATTCTTCAGCTGGAGCCTGTCGATGGCATGGATCAACATCTGCGTTTGATTACAATCGGTACCGTACAATCGAATCTTGTTTGTCAACTGACTGAGAACCGCAACATCACGGGTAATGTTATTTTGCGAGGGCGGATTGTGTATGCAATCGGGATACTGCGTATTAAATGGTGTATAGTCCATGCCGGGAAAGACTTTGTGCAGATTCTTGTTGTTCATGAGCGCCTTGATTTCGGAACTGTTGATATCGAGATCGCCATTCTTGTCCAGATCATCAGATGCTGACTGCCCACGGCCACCGGACTTTTTGTTACCCGCAATCATACTGCCAACAACACCACCTATAATGGCTCCTACAACAATGAGGAAAACAAGAATGATCACCGCCCACTTCCATTTCTTGCTGTTGGAGCCACGTTTACTCGACGTCCACCTACTAGCTTTTTCGCGATCGAATTGAGAGTTACCACCGCCGCGGCGACCATATCCTGGCAGCATAAGGGTTAGCCATAATCGACAGAAGACTGTTGGGCATTATTTTCCATATACATACCACTGCCAATTGGGGGGGGCCCCATGGCTGCCGCTGCCGCCCCGATACCTGCCGTACCTCCTGCTGCAGCAGCAGGTCCTACTACTCCTCTGGCCCTTTCAGACTGCGACAGGCTGAGAATCGAGGTGCGCTGACTGTGCTTCCCATAATGCAAGCCGTCATCCCCGTCATCTATGATCTCGTGGGGGTTAACAACGCCAAGACTGGCGTCATGATATCTGTGTGATGGAGTTCGGCCTTGATAGGGATCGTCTGCGTATGATTCGGTACCAAAACTTTTTATACTTCGCGCTGGTGAATGCGTAGCGGAGGGAGTGCCGAATGGGTTGAGAGTTGAACGAGAGCCTGGCTCAGGCAGCTGTTGTTGTCCGGAAACCCGATTCGTTCGGTTATCAGACGTATAACCTACACCAGGAATTGTACTGTGATACGCAGAAGTTGAAGGGCTTGGATACTGTGCTCTTGACGGTGGGGGAGGCAGTTGCCCTGTGCTCCCTCCTAAAGCCTCCACGTCGCTTTCCCGAGCATTGTGATCTGCAACGTCATAAGAACTGTCGTACATGTCGCCAGCAGCGTGCTCACTGTAATGCTCATCATCGGTGGGATTCTTGTTCTGGGCTAAGTGCTCGGCACGTTGTTGGCTGCCGTCGATTCGGGAGAGCTCACTGCGATGAGGAGGGGGAGGGGGCGGTGCCAATGTTCCGTGGTCGTATCCGTAGCTACTGGACGAAGAACTGTCACGCTTGACAAACGGTTGATACGGCTGGTACTTCTTTGATTGTTGCTGCGGATGCATTGTGTCCGACACATATGATTGCTGCGGGGGACCCAACGACGTCATGCCGTAGTAGGGTGGTTCCGAGTTGGAAGAATAATTATCTTCAAAAGCATTAGCGGCATCTCTCCGAGGTGAATCAATGTAGTCGTGCGGTCCTTCTAACGGCTCCCTCTCGGAAGGGTCGCCGCTAGAATAGCGCGGCATCACGGGCAAGAAGTGCTCGATGATGGCCTCTGGTAGGTAGCGAGGAACTGAACAGGTAGGTAGCGGGTCGCCGACGTCGAAGCAACGCAGCCTGCAAGGGCACTGGAAGTCCTATTGCGCAGACGACCGACGTGAATTCCGGAGAGGTGCACAGGCACTCGACTTCGACGGGTTTTGGGCGCACAAGCGCGCAGTGAGTTGGGATGATATCCCCAGCTGCAGGGAGGATGAGTTGAGGAAAATAGAACAAAATGAGACGAACCGTAGATGGCGGGAGATGAAATCGCAGGAGTATGTAGAACTTGGTTATTGCCGCCGGTGGTGGTATGAACTGGTAATAGTGCCCACTGTCGTCACCACAGCGGCTGCGCTAACGCGGGACTAGAGGTCGGGTCGCTGCAGTGATGAGGAGCCAGGCCTTTACCAGGCTATGTAATCAGACCAACCCAAACCAGACCCTGATCAAATGGCGGCGGAATGGCAGCACTGTGTCTGAAAAGCTGTTGCTAAACTTGCTGTCCTGGTTGTGTTTGCTAGCAAGTGTAGCAACGTTGCGGGAAAGAAGAATGCCGGATCTCGGGGGCTCGTTGGGGTTTCAAGGGCGGAAAAGTCAATCCGTTCAGGTCAAAGTGAATGGAAGGAACCAAGTTCGAAAGGGGGGGTTAGTGCAGCCACGGCACTCAATGCTTGCTGCATCTGGATTGGAAAGAGGCTGAGACTGATGCGCCACCAAGGGCCAAATAAACTGAGCCAACTCTCCAGTCATCCCAGAATCCAACTGGACCGGCTTGTTCGTATTGATCCCGTGATTCCCGTCCAACAAGTATTTGACACGAGCCCATGAAACGCAAGCGAATGACCAGTCACCATTGCCACTCAATTGCCACTTCCTGCAGTCCATTGTCAGTTGCCTGCCGCTTGCATATCGCTAGGCCGGCTAAAAAGGCTCTCCCCCGCTTCCCCGTACCCATTGCAGGTGGATTCTCATGCTTGAAGGGTCCGGTTCATGTTTGTTTGAAGAGTCACGACATTCCCGGGTCACATCCCGCGCCAGATGAGTGCGTACATAGGTATTGTACCTACATACCTAGCTGCCGTAGTCTACTACCTATATATCATGCAATTGCTGCTAGTCTTTCCAACCTTTCCCCTTATTCTGTTGCAGATGCCGCCGCGGCGAGCGGCAACTTGTGTTTGAATCCTATGGTGTCGGGGCCGAACAATACCAGGTACAATAGGTACGTAGATACTTGGCCAAGTTTCATCGTGCGTGAGCCGCTGAAACACAGCCACCACAAGTGTCGTCAAGGTTTACGTACCTATTAATATTATGGGTGATGTAGGTACATACATATTTTTGGATTCTCCCCCGAAATTTAAAGCGGCTAGGGAGTCCCAGCACCCGGGCCGTACGAGCACTGACGCTATTTCCAGTACATTCGATATGTACAGGTAGTATCAGTGTCTTAGGTTACAGGTAGATAATCCACCCCGTGCTAGATTGTCGACACCTGTTTGCCCCGACCGGCCGTATCGATTATTATTATAGCTTGCGGAGTAATTCATGGCGAGGGACGTATGTCATCCTTATTACTCTGTAGGGTCGTGGGATTATGGCAAGTCAGGGGCAGTGTTTCAGAGAGCTTGCCTGGAAATGTTCTATTGGGAGAGTATGGAAAGCGCGGCAAGAAGAGAAGAGGGTTGGGGCTGCACCTCTTCATCATTCATCGATGTGCAAGAGAATGACGATTACGAGATTAATGCAGGTATCTCCTCTTCCCGCGAGATTTGTTTGAGAAGGATTGTGTGCAGCGTGCTCCGCCTAACTACACCTTCAAAGAGACCATACCTTGATGCAAGGAAATAGCAAGCAAGAAAAGTATGGATGTTGTTGTCCCTAGGCTCGGCAGTCAATTCTACTTTGGCATGAAAGCTTGAAGCTACTCTACTCAGCCTTCAGTGACTGCGAATGCCTTAGCCGATGTAACTATATAAAAATATTGTAGCTTCCTTGCGAGAACCTCCTATTGTTGCGATACTCATCAAGTGGTGTACGCCATCGAGCGTTACATCCTCACGCCCGTGCGACGGATCGAGATGTCAAATAACACCAGACATTGTCGGTCGGATGCTGCGGATATTTGTTTTCCTATTCTGTAGTAGGTGTTTCAGTGTCCACGCCCTGCGTAGTGCAAGTCTCGTCTATGCGATGAAGATGAGGACGAACAAATTACAATGCAAGAAGAATGTACGGCTTTTGTCTCGAGGACGTCGAAATAATTCGCCTAAAGGTGTTACAATGCACCTACTGAAAAGCCGGCATCTTGTATTATATTCCATAGGCATGTCACAGGTCAGTGAGCGAAACCTGTAGACCAGTTTAACTCTCTCGCCATGGTCTAGCCTTGTGATTTTCTGACCGTAGCATCATTTTGTAGCAAAGTTCGGGGGACATAAATCTCAGAATGCCGACAACATAGATTGAGCTCCTATGTGGCTGCGATTGCGGCCATATCAGTCACTTCTCGAGAATTTCATGATGCACTTCGTGTTGGCTAGACGGTAAAAACTACAATGTCTCTTGTGTGGACATTGGGGTGCTCAGACACCATTAGGTACTCCGCTCCTGGCCTTGCTGCCCACAGGCTTACACCAGATAGACAGAGCTCAAACCGTTGGACTTGAGGATGTTGAGTGCTTCGTGTGCTCGAGTAGAATCGATAGGTACGTCGCGCTTCTTTTTAATGTGGTTTCTGGTCTGGAAAAACGCCCTGCCGGATTATGATATCGACACCGAAAATCTAGATAATTGACTTAAAATGAAAGGAAACGATGGTTTCTGATCATTGGAAATGGTGAGTGCAACTATTGCTTTCATTTATGACTTGGCTTGTCACTAAAGGGAGGCTGTTCGTGGTGTCGCCTAAACTTAATTTTGTTACAGGTAACAATGGCAATATATTCCGCGACGTATTTCTTGATTATCATCTTGAACGATACTAAAACAAAGCAGACCTCACCGTGGGCTTGCTGTAATAAGCATTGGCGGCGTTCTTGATGTAAGAAAGCTACCAGCCGCGGGCATATGCGCTCATTTTCCATTGAGATACGAATGTTGTTCTCGGTCTTTCTGTCCTCTTTCTAGTTCTCTCTCTAGCGTTTCATTTCTTCGATGTTCGCTATTCGTAGACTCAGTACCGCGGGACAGCGTGAGACTTGAGCAACTGCTGTAATGATACACTTTAAGATGTGAGGTTTTCCAAAAAAAAAAAAAAAAAAATCACGTTTGGCTTCGACGCCCCCAATCTGGTGGAGACCCGGTCATTGGACAATCGAGGCGAAGGGCATCTCAAAGTCTGCGTCGGCTTGGGAACATCTTGATGTCTTGACGGTTTATTTCTTGTGTGTTGGGGACATTGTCCTTGATGCTGTAGCATTTTGTGCGCACTACGTACCTGAAGGCTGGCCCCTTCCGCCTGACGGAAATGGCTGGGGATATTTCACATAGCCAGGCAATGAGAAAGCCTTACGCGAACAGCGAGCTCAAGCGTCCATTGATATCGTCGCCAGAAGGTGTATCCACGCAAGTGACTTCGACTTCGGCGTAGGGACCATCCAAGGCCGGGGAAAGACGATATCTCGAGCAGATGGCAAATAGCCATACCACGGCTTGGAAATTCGTCCCTAGAGCCGAGATTCTGCGTCTGTGGATTGGGCCAAAGTCAGCTTGATGCTGCGATACTGACGCAGTTGCTTAAGATCTCGGTAACACTACGTGAGGAAGTCGTTCTCTGTTTTGTTCGGACTCCGGAATGGGCCGAATTGAAGAGCGTCAAGCACAGATATGTAAGAGCAACAACTTTCAGCGCACGAAGAAGTAGGAGTCGGACGAAGAAGTACCAGCGGTGCGGAGTACATACCTGGTAGAGCCTGGCCGCCTGGCCGCCCTGGCGACTCTCCCCCGGGCCCCACCTGAGCTCCAAGCCGCTCGGAACCGTTCCGCTATATTACATGCACCGCCTTCCGCGGAAGCCACTGCGTCTTCTTTGCGCGGCGTTTGTCTTACATATTTGCTTCTGCCGCGCTGTTCCTACGTAGGTATGTAGTACGAAGACGGCGGCAACTGGGACAGAGACTGCGATGGCATCTGACATGGTGGTTTTTGATCCTTCAAGGGCCGATCCGAGATCAATCCCTGGGCGAGCCGAGGGCTTCGTCAGTTTGTGCTGTCTAGCGAGCATGCTGCATGTTAGCGAAGACCGATGATCTATGTAATAGTAGAACTCATTTTGGTAATTCCCCGCCTGTGCCAGCCGCGCCAGATCTCTCTATCCGAAGCGGCATGTATCGCATAGGACCATCTCTCTCTGCTCTCTGAAGTCTGTACCTACTCAGTGTGTATGAGGTACTCGGAGTACATACGCATTACATACCTACAGTACATACCTCCTCTTACCTACCTACATACGGTGTACGTCCACTAAATGCACCCATACGCACCCACATACGCACCCACTTCATATGCCGATCTGCCCGGTCGTCGATGGCAAGTTGCGCGTCCACAAACTGCCTTGCGTTGGCAGAATGGGCAAGTGATCTGGCAGGAGTTGTATTTGAAGTCCCTCCAGCGTCCTGTGGCTCGTGACCGGACTTGTCGCTCGTCCCATGCGTCGTCTTCAACTGCCCGACAGCGACCTGAGGCGTTCTATTTCCTCTTGCGCATACTTTCACCATCCACGTCCGGTTACTTGATACATGTGCGGCTCGGATACAAGCTTCAGCTCCGCGGACCGCTGTTATTATGGAGATTCAATTCTCCGTTCCGCTGAATCCCGCCAGCAAAAGCAGTTCATCTGCGTGAGTCGCCAGTTCAGGAACAGTCCTTCAATCTAACATCTTCAACCTACAAACCCTACAACTTGGACCCCGGCTTCCCAAGCCTGATTCACGTCCCGCTCGGCGCTGACTTTATAATCGACATAGACTATCTGCGACCTCGACGAAGCAGTCGCCCGCGGGACAGCGTGGAGGCACGTACAGATTTGCGCTCGACTCTAGAGCAAGACACACAAGGCGAAGCTCGACCCGCGCTCGAACGGGTTGTTCTATCTGTATGTCGTCATTATTATGCCCTTCAGTTCCTCTACCACCACATACCATCATGTCTAACTGATATACCGATCTTGACGTTTAGGCAAGTGCGTTCTCCATAATCTTATACACCGCCACTGGTGTCATGCAGCTCCATGAGAAATATTCTCGCGCCGCCTGCATACTGAAGCACGATCAGAAGCACAACGCAAATAAGCACACAGCATAAGCACATATCATAAGCAACAGCTGAAAACGAACTGCAAAAAAACACATCTATTCGTGTCTAGATTACTAACAAATTGGTGCTTCCTAGGAAACGCCATGTGAAATGCGACGAAACCAAGCCGGCATGTCTGAATTGCATCAAATGGCGCGGCTATTGCGAAGCTTACATAGAGTCCGAGCCCGCCTCTTCCTCAACCTTGCCACCATCGGCATCGCGAAATGTCGCCGCGGATAAGGACGCGCAGCTCATACATACGAAAAGGGCACCGCTTCTGCTCACAGAACCAGACCTCAACTCGATCCGATTTTCTAACAGTGAGCAGAGGGCATACTTCAATGAATGGATTGGCTTGTCTGTCACGTATCTCAGCGGAGGCATCGATCAAAGGCAGCTATGGAGGACGACGATGCCCCAGGTAACAATGGAGGAAACTACCCTCCGATTCGGCGCCATGGCCGTCGGAGCGCTGCGCAAAGCATATCAGACCAAGGGCCAGTCGGCAGAACTCGGACACGACAATAGGCACTATCTCAATTCGGTCATATACTACTGCGAAGCGCTGCGTCTTCAATCGAAAGCAGAACCTACGAAGGAAGGTCTACGGACTGCGTTGCTGTCGTCGCTTTTGTTCATCTGCTTTGAGGCTCAGCGAGGGAACATGCCTGCTGCACTCAAGCATGTCTCCCATGGCTTCAGCATGCTGAACGAGCTGGCTGCGTGTACAGAGCTTGCACCAGGTCTCGTCAGCATCGCGCCGGCACCCCCGTCCTTGGTACAGGAGATTCTCGATTGCTACAGGCCTTTGGAGCTACAGTCGAGATCGTTCTTGGGCTCTTATAAACAGTTCCTCTATCCGCCTAAAATGAGATACTCCAACCAGAGCGTGGCGCCCGACCCATCGGAACGGACTTTTGCCGCACAACAGCCAAACGCAGCTACTTGTCCTGCTGCAGCTTATGTTGATGATACTCGACAACCTCAAGCAAGACCAGTCGCAAGTTCTGAAGTATCGACGCCACTCCAGGGCATCACGAGCCCGCCCACTGAACACAGCATGCCTGGACAGACTTCGACTTCAATAGCGGTAGGAGCAGTAGCAGCGACGGGTCTTCTCAGTCCACAAAGCCAGAGAAGCGACCCGGAGACTCCGCCGCTGCAGCACCACCCATCACCTAAGATGGCCCCCCATCGATTTACCTCCATCGCTCCGTTCACCAAAAATTCTCCTTACTTCCGCCCCCGACAATTCAACATCACTACATTAGACAACCTCCCATCGACGTTTCGAGATCTTGAAGAAGCCCGAGGGTACTGGAGTCTCGTCCAGAAGTTCACGGTGTCGCACCTTCCTCTACTGACGTTGATCACCTCCCAGCTCTGTCTCACCCGTGCTGTCTCCAACTCAGACATAGAAAGGAAGCTCTCTAGCGTGAAGAAACAGCCCCGCATTAGCAACTTCGTCATTGAATCTCGCCACTGGCTCTCTCGATGGATAGAGGCCTTCGAACCCGTGTACAAGACCATCTGCCGTGAAGCCACCGCCGAACCCCAAAACCACCTCTCCGCCATGAGTCTCCGAATAGAGTATCTCATCCTCTGTATATATTCGACCATTCCGCGCTTCTCATGCCTCAACGATGCAAAAGGACTCACTCCGAGATACCGCGAGATCAACCGCCTCGCCGAAATACTCCTTTGCTCCCGTCCAAACTGCGGCTTCGCCATGGACTCAGGCTGGACGTGGCCTCTTTTCATCTCATCTCTTAGCTGTCGCGACCCAGACGTCCGGCAGGACGCTATCCGCATATTGGGCCAATATCCCGTTCGCAATGCCCTTCGCGACAGCTACGTCTTCCGGGCCATTGCCCTGCGAAACCAGGAAGCTGAGAATCAGGTTATAGGCGAGGGGACCGAGGAGGAACAATGGCTGCAACTGCGGCGGCGGGAGCTCGTGTTCGAGGACCTTGGCAGCTCTATCATTTTTCGCTCGCCGCAAAAGAACAGCCGCTCGGGCCAGTGGGAGTTGATCGAGGAGATCGCCAACGCGACAGTTCTGTCCGATGGACGGTTGGGCTGGTGCAGGCAGGCTGTTTCGGAGAGCGCGTCTATCCTGTCGGGCGTTTGTTAGGAGTTCGATGTGGTGCGATCTAGAAGTGAAATACATGAGGTCGATGATCAAAGGGTAAAAGAGTAGTGGTCGCATTCTAGAACCATTAAGGCAGCCTATATCGATGTCTTTAAGAAGTGACGCATCTCTCACCCACTTTGCCGTTGTACTTAGCCTGGGATTCCTAACGCCAAACGCGATTCGGCTACTTTAGGGTGTTAAGTTATTTGAATCTTAGGAGCACAAATCACAAATCACGATCGAAGATGCTCTCGTCCTATCATGCCCCATTTGCTGGCAGTTGAATGGTTTAAAACAACCGAAAGTTATGAAATGAAATAAGATCAAAAGAGTCTGACACTTCTGTGGCGCTTTCGAAAGCCTTCCCGCATACTCACCCAGCAGCAACCAATCCATCGTCTCAAATTAAAGTAGACGTGAAGCGCACGTCTGTTATACAATGCCCTGAGTAAGACTGCCAAGCAAGATCCACACCACCATCTCAAGCCATCTTGAATTCTGAAATTCTGCGACTCGCGATGCCCAGGGGCTAGATGTCAGTGTCGCTCTATTGAATTTACGAGCACAAGTTGTATTTAGATGTCAGTGTCGCTTCCATTCAAGTTCCGAGCACAAGTTGTTTTACGGTTAGCAGATACGGAGTATTGCTGGCAATATGACCCGGTCCCTTCTCAACTACGCCATCCTCAAAATCGACCAAATACATATGAAGAGGCAAACACGAAATGTGCACCTCCACTGCGCGTCGGCACATATTTTCTTCAGTTTTGCCTACTAAGGTTAGGCGAGGGTGAATGACAAATTGGCCTGTAGGCTGAACATTCAGTCAACCCTCCCCCCGTCGAGATAATGTAAGTTTAAACTGCTACATATTACCACAGCCCGTTTCCCGAAAATACTCTCACAGAGTATGGCCCAGTCGCGGTACTGGTTGCCGAAAACGTGCGCAAGAAAGCGATCTGGATCTTGTGCTAGGAGCCGAACTAGTTGCCAGCGCGCATCCACGTCTACAGACGTGCCGCAACATGCAATCCTCGTCTTTCAGGCTTCGCGGCTGAACCATCCCTGGCTCAGTTCTTTCCATTGGAGCGCCACCAAGGGCCAGTTACTTTTATGATGTTTTGCAGTCGCTTTAGGTATGTTAGCAACCTCCATACGATTCAGTCTCATCGCCACCAGATCGTACGAACCTAACGTTTGTTCTCATGTCCTTTATAGAACTAATTTTCTTCACGTCCTTCTCGTCCTTTTTACGAACCTGACGTTTGTTTTATGTCCTTCATAGATCATTCCTAACTACCTACTCGTGGGTGTGTAACCTAAAAAGAACACCCAATACCTAGGTATACGTAGTGGGTGAAACAAGCCGAGGATTGTGACCTTAGCCGAGAACAAAAGAAGGTGTGAAAAAAGTCAGCTCTCACCAATTTTCGTCGTCCAATACATATGTCCACGTCTGTGACAGACTGACAGTTAATCGGATGGTTGTTGGAGGCTGAATTTAGTATCTGCTAAGACTACCTACCCAAGGATGCACAGTTCCATAAGTCACAAAGCGTGGAGTAGTCTTTCTTGAAATTCATTTTGATGTGGACACAAAACGCAATTCAAAATTGACGACCCAGCCCGTTCTTTCGACGACCAAAACTGAAGTTTCCCGTGTCAGAAAAATGATCCTGTTTCCGGAAAGTCGCACCCTCTAGATATAGTATCATAAGTATAATCGGCCAAGAGAATATGCGTTGCAGTCTGATGCTCATACCTTTCAACTTTTGTACTCCTTGGATGATGCGTTCTCATCTTGCAGAGGTATCACAGACCGTGCATAAAGCTTGCAATTGCCAATGAGTGATAACTTTTACGCGTAAAAAAGGAGTACAAAAGAGGCGTACCTTACGAGGCTACGACATTTGAAAATTGAGAGCCCGAAGCGTTACACAGGATTATATTTGGTGTTATGTGGAAAGAATTCATCAAGCGTAATTGGTTTAGTGGTAAAATTCTCCGTTGCCATCCGCAACGTCGGGGAGCCCTGGGTTCGATTCCCAGATTACGCAATAGACGTCACCCGCATATAGCGGGGTACCTTTTTGTCGCAGGGTATATAGGGAATTCCCCACAAATCCTCGAGCCATCAAGATTGGTAAGTTGATACGATGCGCGACCAACCCGAAGTTTGACGCTAAAAGGGCCACACCAACGCGGCCGCAGCTTTGGTGGCTTTCCCTCGGCCAGAACCATCACCACATTTTCCCGGATCGAAAGGCTTTAAACACCTCTGCTTGTGACGATCTCGACGACCAACTGCCTCCAGTTGTCCCCTGCACTGAACTTCGAAATGGCGTTCCTCCACGTGTCCCATCCAGTGCACCCTCAAATCACCTTCCAACGACCTTTCCAATGGCCATTTCAGAGACCCGCAGAAGCGATCGTCCCAACCACGTGAAGCTTGCGTAAGTAACACCTCCAGTCCAACATCCCACGCTCGCGACAGTCAATACAACACTTCCACTGGTGAAACCCCCATAGACTCAATGTAGCGCGAGTTCAAAATCAGATTCCAATCCGTCAGATTCTCAGTGACCTTGTTCAACACCATTTGCAGTATTCGATTCGAAACTTCGACCAGTCCAACATTCTTGTGCGATTGTCGTGGTGCAAGCACGATCCCAACTTCCCTCTTTTTCCTCTTTCGCTTGCTGCGGACAATGATGCTTGACGAAAGCTCCCGGAATGCTTTCAACAGTTCGGAGCTGATTTGGCATGACCCCATCAATGGTACGGAAACACGGCTCGCCAACGCCTTCCAGTCGATGGGACCTAGGCCTCCGCGACCCCAAGTTTCACTCAAAGCCGGAATTCTGCGCTTGACTGTCTTCCTTCCCACCAAAGGCGCAGCTCGTGGCAGGAGAGTCTCATCATCACTACATACCTCAGCGATCGACATCCCTTGCTGCTTTTCTGAATCAGAGACAGCTTCCGAAATCTCCAGAATATCCTCATCAACTTTCTCAAAACTCTTGAGGATATGCCGAAGTGTGACCTCCTCATCAACCACTTCCTCGACTGTAGCACACCGGTCTGCCATCTTTGCATCTGTTCCCTCGAGCTGGGAAGCCTGAGGGCCATCACCACCCGATCCTCCGAACTGGAAACCCTTGGATCCATCACATTGGCGTTCGCCAGCACCTGAATTGGGGTTGGGCCCTAGAGTCTCATCATCACTACATACCTCAGCGATCGACATCCCTTGCTGCTTCTCTGAAGCAGAGACAGCTTCCGAAATCTCCAGAATATCCTCATCAACTTTCTCAAAACTCTTGAGGATAGGCCGAAGTGTGACTTCCTCATCAACAATTTCCTCGACTGTAGCACACAGGCCTGCCATCTTTGCCTCTGTTCCCCCGAGCTGGAAAACCTTGGAGCCATCACCATCTGATTCTCCGAACTGAAAAACCTTGGATCCATCACATTGGCGTTCGCCCGCACCTGAACTGGGTTTAGGCCCTGCTGCAATTGCGATGTATCGAGTCCCGACAGGCGGCCCCACATACTGCGTTCCGGATGCTGGGTCATCAGCCAGTGCGTCCTCATCAAGATAAACTTGAGCAGATCGCGCGTGAGCACGATCGGGTGCCCAGTTCTGGTCATTCCGGGAAGGTAGAACCATCGATTTCAGCCAAGCAGATTCCCATTTGGCGAGAACGGCATCCCCGGTCGCTGTGCAGTTGGCAACATAATGACCAGCCACGCCGCACCTAAAACAAGCGCCTCCCCGAGGCAGCGGAATAGAACCATTGATGTAAGGGTTCCGGGATTGGTTGGGGGGTCTCAGCTCTCGGGAACGGCCTATCGGTACTGTGTGCGACGGATAAGGCCGAATTGGGTCTGCGGATGCAGGAACAGGCGCGGGAGCAATCACTGGAGCAGGGGCGACAGCGGGAGCCGGGGCAATCGCGGGAGCAATCGCGGGAGCAATCGCGGGAGCAATCGCGGGAGCAATCGCGGGAGCAGGGGCAACAGCGGGCGCACAAGCACTCTGATGCGAGGCCGTCGAGAATTGAAAAGCATTCGCCTGCTGAGCCTGTGGCCAGTCAAATTGTCCCTATCGAGGCCCGAAGTAGGTCTGGGGATGCGGAGGACACCAATTCCCTGAAATCCCCAGCGCGGCCATAGATGGTTGCAGCTGCGTCATCAGCGTGCCCACTGACAAAGCTTGATCGCGTGGTCCTCCCCAAGCATCGATCAGGGCATTGGGTAGTCCGTAGACTCGGGATAACTCTTCGTTGGCCGAAAGGCCACTGTGTTGCCTGATATACCCCTCCATAAAGTTGACACGGGATCGCTCAGCCACAGCGCGAGCCATTCTTGCCTTTGTTTCCAAAAACCCGCTGGAACTTTTGACCAGCTGCAGTGCGGACCTAAAGCTGTCGGACGACATGACGCCACGGTCGATGGCTTCACTCATCAGTGCCTTGTCCTGAAGACCCAGCACAACCCGATGAATCCATTCGCCAATGCTTGAAACTTCCAGTGGGGTAAGCTGGGGCTGGTCCTGGGCGACCGGCTTGTCCCTCCCCCCTCTCGCACGGTAGATTGATAGCACGCGACTATGGTACGAGTCCAACGACTCGCCCTCACCCTGCTCAATGGTTGGGAATGGGCCATCGTGTCCAATTTCCACATCTGCATCAACATTAAAGCGGTCCCGGAGACCATTTTCGAAGAGGACCAGATCATCATCAGTGGCAGTGAAGTCATCTGCCTGGTTGACAATCTGTCTCAGGAGGGCATTTTTTTCCACAAACCTTGATGCCTCCCCAGCAAGAGCACTGTCCATGGCCTGAATAAGATCACTCGGGCCGACATTGTTGTCAACATTGACCCGACGGTAAGACCGCCGGAGCCTTTTTATCCAGGTCTGGACATCTCCGCTGCCATCGAACGTGTCAATTCTCTGAGGGTGCTTGATTGGTGTAGGCATGACAGGATTGACAGCGGGTTTGGGAGCAGGTGCAGACATGACAGGTGATTCCAAGTTGCGAAATAGTTGTGTAAGGACGAGTATTGACTCGTCTTCGGGCTCGGACCCGAAAGTGTGACACTCGGAGGAGGAAAAGTTCTCTGAGGTTGATGACGTCGGCGGAGAAGATGACTCCAGGATGGGCGACAGAGGCAGAGCGAAGGAAAACAAGAGCAGTGATGAAGCAGGACGAAAGAAGAGGGAACCGAAACTGACTGAGATCACGTTTGAGTGATCTGAAACGTGAAGATATAATGGCGAATAACCGAAAGAAAAGAGAACGAAACTGAATGAGATCGCGATCGAGTGATCTGTAAACTGGTAACAACTGGCGAAGAACCTCTCGAAACTCCAGGATCACTTGAGAAAGTGATTTGTTTTTCCCCCCCTGTCTCGGTCACCAAGAAAATGGAGGAGGGACGGCGGATGCGAAAAGGCAGCAAAGGTCCTCACAAGACCTCAACTGCACACAAAGATGATGATCGACGACGAAGACTCCAAAGACAGCAGTCCTCTCTGGACTACTACAAGACCTCACAACTAGAACTGAAGAACTGAACTTCGTTGGAATTGTCTATCTCCAGCAAGGAAAACAAACGGGGTAACTATATACATCTAAAGGTCTGTCTGACATCCTGGGAGGCAGGAGTGGTCAACGGTACGCGAGGTAGCCTCGCATAGCAAGCGATGCTCACCACCGGTCAAAACCGGAAGCAAGCAACAACATGCCCCGCTTTTCTTCCTTTTTGTTCCTCCTGATGCTATCATCAGTGTCCATCACACAGACACACAGCCGCTATCCGCAAAACTACGGAGCATGCGCAGGCTCTACGGACTCCAGGAGTCCAGGCTCCAGCACATCAACCAACGTTGGGTCATGCGACCGAGAATTGGGAGCATTGTCCATATTTTTCAGGTGAACTGATATGTAGTTGTGCTGTGTAAATCAACGGTTTCTCATAAGAAACATATACCTTTTCTAATCACGTGCGAATAGAGACTTCTGAGCTGGTAAGATGCTCACGTGTAAGTTCTGAGTCGTGAAGGACATGTGGTTGCATCTGAGGTATTCTTCGCAATCGTGAGTAGGAAACGTGTCCAAAACGCGTCATTGCAGAATTCTAAATAACAATAGTAAAATGAAGATTGAAGTCATTCATTCAGATTTGTCTCCGACTTGAGTGTGGCGTGTAGTGACGACTTAGCTCCAGGGTAGCTCATCTCGCTGGTGTAGGACCTCCACAGGTACCTCGGCTCATTGTGCCGCGCGCTGCGCGCAACGTCGGCTCCATCGATGATGCCACACCAGGTCCAGTGTTCCTGACTGCACTTCGAACACTACCAACCCTCAATTCGAAAACGAGGAGACCAATTGCACCGAATCAATCCCTCAGCCTTATTTGCGACAAATAGTCGCAACCCAATATATTCGAGTCTCGACGCTCAGAGCGCGAAATCTTATGACGAAGACACTGCAGCGTCTCAAGCCTCCAAATAGGCGCGAAGAATCGGCAACTCGATACAGATAACGATTGAAGAAGAGACAAGGGCTGAGAAGCTCTGGAAATAGCCATGTCTGCGGCGCGCAAGAAGCAGTCGCAACAATCGAGTGTCGGCCGGATCCTGGGCATGCCGCCAAAGTGGCTGGGCATGTATGATGATTTTATCACCAAGAATGCTGGCCAGGTTAGCCAGATAGAGAGTGCATTGCGGAGCTTGACATATATTGTCCCAGGTATGTTATTTTTTGTTCTTTCTTCTATCCTCCTTCGCTTCCAGATAGGTTTGATTGGAAAGGACCCTGGGACACCATGGTGCACATGGCCAGCCACCCGGAAATCCAGATGAAGATGCAGCAGTTTATTGACGAGATGTATGGAAACAATAGGCCGCTTCCGTGATGCCGAAATCGCATCAGAATCTATACACTCGGGTGTTCAATTACTCTCTCTATACCACGACACCCTTCTATCGCGCGCCCTCTCGCGATTACCCGTCTCGTCTCCGAGAACAGCACATTCTCGCTACACGCGCTTTTGGTCACAAAAGAGTACGCTATATAGACGGATTGCCATGGTTCTGCAGATGGTAATCTACACGGAGCTGTTGTGTGAGATGACGGCCAAGCGCAAGCGCGGGGAGAAGTCGCGGTGGAAACTCATTGTCCTCATCGAGGCCATCAAGGCGCTTTGCAGACTCCTCCTCCTGCGGGTGACACGATTAAGGCCGTTAGTCACGCCTCCACTGCCGGAGAGAGAGCTCATACCCGAGGATGAGAACGAGGATGCGGTGCCCGATGGTAGTGAGGAAGCGCTGAGGCAGAATGGGGCCGTGGACCTGGAAGCGGACCTGGTGCACATCTCCGCGATGGAAAAGCTAAAGCCGGCGTACGAGCAGAAGTGGAAAATGCCGCGCACAGGAATGAGTCTACCATCGTTGCCGGACCCCAGCGACATAAGCTCTTACCTACTCAGTCGGGTCCTCACGGCAGACGACATCAAGCCCGCCAACAAGCTACTCAATAAACTACAGGGATCCTCACACATAGCCGAGGTATTGCACATTATCGCGCCACTAGTTTACGCCATTTCTCTAGCGAGGAGCAAGAACAAGAGCTCGTGGACGCCGTGGCTTGTAGGTATCGCGGTCGAGTACGCGGCTCGGCAGCTGCGAGATCAGAGCTTGAGAACCACGACGCTGGAGAGAGAGCAGTGGAATAAGAGGGCGTGGGAGATGGCGTGGTGGGCTATGAGGGGTGCCTTTTACGAGAACATGACCAAGGGGCTCATTGGGGGTGTTAGGGCCCGGATGCCTGGCTTTGTGGCCGGCATTTTGGAGGACTACGAGTATTTGTGGGAGAATTACCATTTCAGCACGAGCAGGTGAGATGTTGACCTACGCTGGGCTGGCTGCAATTCCTTCTGCGTGCTCTTTGGTGGCATCTTCAAGACGCATTTGGCTTGGCCCAAGGATAAACAGGGGTCATGAGGAGATTAGAATGGGAGAGGACATCTGTATCAGTCATGGCGGAAGGACATTCAGGTGGTCTCCGGGCCATCTTCAAATATGACACTGGGTGCATGTCGAGAGATGCCGTGCGGCGGGCTTTGTGGACCTTGTGGGAACTAATGCCGAGAGGCTGTAGACGTGTTTCTTGATACGAAGTACATAGGACAGGTGAGATCTTTGTATGATTCTTTCGTCGGCAATATATTTCGCATAGCTGAGGTATAATCATCGTTTTTGGCTGCTGGTTTACTCCGACGTTCAGTAAGCAAGTGTCTACATACGAGACATGGGAGTCAACTATGCAGAAAGTAAGTTGCATAGGTGACAGGCAGTAAGTAAGGAACCCGCCCGCGATCAACGGACGATAATATCGATCTCGAATCGTCATCTGTGACGTGATGCCAGGGGTGTCTTCTCCGAAAGGAGCGTGCACCCTAGGTAGAATTCTGACATCTGATAAGAATGAGAGCAGCAGTACATACTCCGTAAGATGAGTAGATTGGCGAGATTGGCTATCAATATCATCTAGCAAGTGAAGCAGCATGTGGACAACGGTTGTCTTTTGTTAACGTGGCTAGGTAGCTGCCGGACATAGGCATCCTGCCATGGCTTCCCCTTGCAGTACATACGTTTAATGCAGCCATTTCTTTGTGTAAGAGGCAATCGTTCTCTTCAGTTTGCAATGGGAATATGTTGCATGCAGCTATCGTTTAGTATATCATGAACTCTAAGTACGTTCATATCTACATTAATAGATGCGTAGCACGACTTGGCAATAAAGGCTGATGAGTTTGCCGCCCCCTCTACGGAGTACAAGGAGTTTATAATAAAATCGTGCGTTGGGTGCATTTGCAAGCTAGGTACATAGGTACCTATACACGGAGTACGGACTCCGGAGTACATGTACCTACCTCAGGTACCTATGTAGTCCACTCCAAAAAAAGGGTCCTGCGCCCTACCAGGAGTCAGGACAATCTTTTCACGCCCTCCCGAGTCCCAACAGGCACAGCCCCAGGCTCCCAGGTCTATTATTAACATGGTGGTCTTGTTTTCAAACTTACTTTTTCGTTTTTGTTGTTGTTGTTGTTGTTGTTGTTGTGAACTTGTAATTGTGGTTGTGGAAAAGGTGAGGAAAGGGACATGGGTGGGGCAGGGGCAAGGGCGAAAAGGGCTGGGGGGGTGTGGGTCGCGGGTGTGATGGTGGCGCGAGATCTGCACAGCCACGGCTGTTGACGCTCCGGATCGGAAATAAATTCAGGCACAAGTTACCTACAACAACTGACGGGAGGCGGAAGAGGAGAAGAAAAACGTGCGTCTGGGAAGCTGGACTTCGGGCATGTTGAGTTTAGGCGAGGCGACCTGGTTACTGGTACGATAGAGAGACAGAGAGGGAGAATGCATCACACCATGTTTTGTGCACGGTGCGGGCAAACAGGCACAGAACTCCCACTTGGGTGGATGGATTGCATCATGCCGCCAGGGAACCATGAAACCCAACGCGCCGCAAAGGAAACAAAAGAGAAGAAGGGAATACGGATAGAGAGCAAAAGAAAAGAAAAAGAAGAAAACACAAGACCATCGCACCCCTGCATCCGCAACCGCGGTGCACCAGCCGACCCCAACCCAACGCTCGCTGTTCGCGTTCCCAAACAGGCCATACTCATCCAAAATGTCCAGATGGGATATCGCTCTAGCCATTCACCAGCCTCTGTTCCCGCCTGTGCAGTACTCTGTATCCATATGTACCAAAGTACTCCGTACACAAAACCACATTCGTCCAGCAGCCAAGCATCCATCTAGCCATCCATCTCATCCCATTTACCGCCTTGCTACCTATATGCCCCGTACGTCACCACAAGACACGTCGGCCCAGGGGCAAGGGAAAAGCTGAACCATGCGCCGACTCCCTCCCTGTATCTGAAAGTCGCTTCACTCCCACTTCTGAGTTCTCCCTTGATAATTATTGGGATAGGAACCAAGAGAACACCATCACCTATTTCCTGTAGGCAGAACCAAGGGGGCGCTGTTTGATGGGTTTGTTTAAGCTCTTTGTTCGCTGCGCGTTGGTTGCAACTTGCGAGGAAGACCGCAGAGGGACAGATGTCACAGATCATGCTTTTCATGCCTGCCTTGGCCTTGGCTTGTTGTTGATCTGCACAAATCATCCTGACGTTGTTTGCGTGGATCAACCCAACCCCCCTCCTTCCCTTGCTTTTTCTTTCCCCTTTTCCTTCTGCGGTTAGTGAATCAATACGTATTCTGTAGGTATTTGGCTTGTGACTCGTGAGGAACAGGCCCCATTTTCTTTGTTGTGCAGGTGCTTCTACGGAGTACTAGATACTTAGGTCTTTGCGCGCCTTTTGGTTGCGAATGAGCCCAACTACCTGGGCATCGCAGCTGCGCAGCGAAAGATGTTTGGGCTCGGCTTGGCTTGTACATACATACCTACTGTAGTCTGTGTAGGTCAAGACATGGGTCGGCGAAAAAGCCGCAGCAGCCAGGTTCACCGCTGTCCATTACTGTCATCACTGAGCATGATGCAGAAATGGGCCGGGTCGTAAGGTCGAAGCCGATGCAGAGACGAAGTGGATAACTACTTCGATGAACTAGGTAGGCATGCATACTTACTAATGTAGTAGCAAGGAATAGGGAAACCCCAGAGGACATCGCGGCAGTTTGGTCTTAAGGCTGCCCGGTTATGATCCTCAACGGCAGCGACAATCAGACCGAGAGACAGGCACTTACACATACCCCGTACATATTCCGTACAAGTGTAGGTACATATTTTGTAGTGTTGCTGTGATCGAAAGTAAGAGGGATGGTTGGTAAAAATCGGAAATTCTCCGCATTCTGCATTCTGACAGACACCAACCGGAATCCGTATTGCTGTCACCGGAGGACGTAAATGGATACATTTACACATACACGCACGTAGACATTGGACAACCTTGCAATTCTAAGCGAACGCCCCCCGCTGGTCAGTCACATGAAAAGTGACGGGTGGATGGGTTCGATGCCAAGACAACATGAGCTCAGTCCAAGGTCGACAAGTCGTGCCATGGGGTGGATTGGGCAATGGTGGTTTGAGGGAGCGTTGTAAGTTCTGCGCCGAAGCAAGACATCTAATCTTAGAAGCAAAGAATTGAAGAGGTGAAGCTCGTGGCTAGAATGCTGTCCGATGTGTAAAAATATTTATGTATATCAGAAACATGTAGGTATGTCATCGTACCAGCTTCTGCGCCGAATCGGCCGGTGAGCAAGACCTTCTAAGTTCTAACAAGACCTTAGAAGACGCGGGAATAATTCTCGTGTAATCCCGTCCACCGTACCTACATATATTCTCTTTGCCAGCAGAATGCCTGAATCGACTCGACGCAATTGACTAGCTCATCAAGATAAGTAACACACATCAAAACATCGCATTGTGTAAATGTCAAGCATCATACCACTATGTTCAATCTCCTAGTATCTACTCAATTTCATTTGAGGGCGCTGAGTTCTTGAATATGTTTATACTCGGTTTGTATATCCCTGTAGATCCCAATGAGGTGAGCAGATACATACCCATTGCAGCGATGCAGCTATTCGTACATAGCATGGCTGCATGTGTAATTGCACCAACATGATCCATCTCGGGAAGGCTGAGTGTGCCTGGAGACGATTCGAATAGCATCATCTTATAGAGACACCCGGATCGCGATTCGCGACAAAGGATCCTAAATACTTTGTTTTGTTCCGAGACAACATACCTTGCATGTATGTACACACATGCACCCACTGTACAGAGTGTGTATGTGCCCGACATTCAGAATTCAGTGACGGCCGAAAGGAACAACTGAGAAGACTTAGATGCTATGAAATACCCCGTATAGTCTGCTCGCCTATCTATTTATGATACTGATGGCTCCGGCGGGAATATGCGGCCAAGACATTTATACGGAACTTCAGGCGGCTTAAATTTCGATCTCGACCATGAGCAGCATACACGGCCATCATCGTCATGTCTTGCCTTGTACAGATGAAACACAGGTATCGCTGCACTGCGCAAAAGCTGGGGATGCATGGCAATGTGATGCGATGCGATGCGATGCTTGCCGCCGTTGTTGAGTCTATCAGGTATAATGCCGTCAAAGGATGGCCCTTTGTTCAATGCACACCCACATACGGAGTACAAAGTACACAATGGAATTTGAAATGGGGTACATACATACTCCGTAGAGACAAAGCCGGTGGTCATCGGGATTCACGTGACGAAATTGACGCTTTGCTGAACTCAGGACGCCTATCATGTACATACCTACCTTGTCCTCCGCATTCGATCGGGGATTGTTTCGGGATACGAGAGTACAACAGACCGGGTGTTGATCCAGTTTGTCGATTTTCAACAAGGGTTATCCATGCGCCCGTTCTCGCCAGAGATGCAACGCTACGTACGTACATAGAGTACAGTGCGCGGTCGCTACCTCGACTCGCATTGTCCGCACAGGACCGCACCGAGGGTAACTTTGTGTCAGGGTTTGTTTGGTTGGTTGGTGAGAACATTGACGCTGCGGCTATCATCTCTTCGTGCTGAGGGCATCTTCGTGCTCCGTAGTCGTACGTACATACTCCGTACAGTACAGAGTTTCACTTGTACGAATGACAGGGAAGCCGATCTCCTGCGGGCTCGTCTGGGCGACGTTAGGGAACATGCTCATGCGCGAAGGCCCTAATAAGCTCACTTACGGAGTACATGACATATCCATCATCGTCGGGAACAAGGCAAGCAGCAACTGAGATTCTGCCGTGTTGTTCAAAACACACTGATGAACTAGTGATAAGGCCATCCCACTCGATCCTTTTGATCCTAATTGAAGCAGATGTCCGAGAACCGTGGAGTAGATTTGTAGTTCTATGCACCAATCGGAATACATGGGTTAGACGGGGGATGAGCCATTGCCGAGAGCCGTGTGTTGGCCATTTCCGCGAAGAGGCTCTGGCTCCGGAAGAAACTTCAGGGAACCTCATCCATCGGGACGAGTCAGTCAGGACTCAGGACTCATGAGAGGGGTCGATAACGTCAGGTTATCGCACGAGTGAGGAACACGTGAATGAGCAGTGGGTAGGTAATTGCTCAATGATGCAGTAGCTTGTAGTAAAGTGACATTTGACAACTGCCTATTCGCGACAGTTTGTACACATCTGCTTACCTTGATCTGCGGCGCTGCGCTTATCAACAAGGCAGAACTCCAAATCGAAGAAAGGCAGCCCAGCAGCAATGACAGCGTCGAAAAGAATTGAAAGACAGAATCACACAATGCAGTGCATTGACGAATCCCAAGTGACAGGTCATCCGCTACCAAGGCTATGTGAAGCAATATCGTCCATGTATGTGTGTATAACCTTTGTCGTGACGAAGTCACGAGTGCGATGAAGTGTCCGACCAAGCACTTGGGCTGCGGCACGGGTAACATCCGGAGCATATGCCGAAACGGACCGGAGGACCCCGAAGCTCCGTTGGCGGACCCAGCGTTTATCATTTGGGTTTGGTTCTGGAGCTAGACCAACGAGAGGGATGAACCTTTCCTGTCATCCATCGACCATCATCAAACAAACAGGGATCAGAATCGTTCATCTCTAGTTTAGTATGTAGTTAGAGCTTTATAGTACAGATGTACTATTTACAGAGACGTTCACAACTTAGTCTTGATTGAGCCTCATGCCCGAGCAAAGTGATTTCTTCATTGGTTGCATCTTGGATCAGGAATCGGCAATTGGCGGGGCTGTTTCGAAACAACGGCGCATTGTGGGCGATCTGTGGCTGGCAGTCGAACAAACACGACTCGATCACTTTGTCACTGCTTCGCCTCTGCTCTGGTAGGTAGGTACTGCTGCGATGGCAGCAAGTACATAGGTATGTACGTATGGTTGTATGTACGGACTCACGGAGTAGGTATGTTAATGTACCTATGGTGCGGCTTTGTGTTCTGAACTTCTGAAACAAAGTCGGTTTGGGCAAGGGGCCAGGCTCTTACACACTTGCTTGAATATGCCAGACTTGGATCGCGAGGTAGATTTTGCCTCTTTGTACGGAGTACATCTACATAACGAGATTCTAATCGAGCTTGTTTTGGGGACGCAGACACGCGGCTATGCCATCAAGATCTGTCGCTTCCCCTAATTGAAGCAAGCTTAATTTCTATCTCTGTTCCCATATTTTAGATCCAAATCGCTGGTCCAAGGGGGTGGCAGTGCATGAGGGCGAGAGACGGATGTAGAGAAGGGGACAGAGCGCAAACAAACAGCCCCATGGCCATTGACTGAAGTGCATTCAGCATGAAGTGATTAGTGTGGCGAAGCGTCGCGACTCGCGACGCAATGGGGCTTGCTAGCAAGCTAAGCATGTACATACATAGATATGTTGTAGCTTATCAACTTAATGTCGCCTTGCCATGCGCTTGGGATGATGCAGAATTATTCTTTCGTTCGCGCTGCGCGGTCTGCCGTAATCGATTGTGGGCGATGAAAAGTAGTTGATGAATTACACAGGAAGCCAATGAAGCCGGATGAAGCGAGTAATTGGCTTCTTCAACGATGAAGCAAACGGGAGAGTGCATGCGTGGACGGTTGACGGATGTTGGAGAGAAAGGAGGAACGTTCGTAAGCTGGTTCGCATCAGTGCTGGAACTTCCAGCTGATAGAGTGAGCATTGAGCTGAGCCGCTACATCAAAGTAACGGCGCGATCCCGTGTGCCATCACATCAAGTGCCATCTGTATGTCTACTGTACAAGTACTCCGTACAGTATACCTGCTCTTGAGTCTTGGGGGCTTCAAATCGAAGCCGCCTTGGCAAGTTGGCATACAGCACCCAAAAGGCGATTGGTACTTGGCAGAGCAACGAGCGCTCTGTTTGGGCAAACCCATGCAAAGCATAATTTTGCCAGCCTGTCGTGGACTGCATGTCAGCCAATGCCGATGCCTCGCGGCGCGCGTCCGTCTGAGTCTGCCCAACACGGGACGTGAGCCAAGGTTGACAGGTTGACAGGTTGAAGGCACAAGACTTGCAAGTTGCACCAGCTGAGAGCAGCACTTGCTTTCTTTCTTTTGGGGGAATGGGGGTCCCCTCCGTCGCAATGCCCACTGAAGTTGCCCCTGTGAGGCACTGACCGGCTTGCCCCTAGGGACCACCTAGCTAGGTAAGCGGGCGATTCCGAACTATCACTTTCTGACGAATATGAAAGACTTTGTATGACAATTGAGAAAGCGATCATGCAATATGTATTTGAGGCGGGGTCTGAAATTGCACATTGAACCTGGGTCGCACAAATTACTTGGCGTACGCGGAGTTTGTCCCACTACAGTAATCGGTTGCCGAATTGAGTCCAAATGTGCCTGACGATGACCACATTCTAATAATATGGCGTCCAATCGGTGGGCGCCTCGTGGGGAGGTCATGTTGTACAGCGCCTCACAAATGGGCGTGAAAGCGACCGCGTTCCCAAGGAGTGTGTTGACTCTGAAGCCCTCATAAAAAGATTGAACTTCGCAGTGACTCGTGAGAGACAAGCTGTTACCAGTGGCGTAATATATCATCGTAAGCGCCTCGATGAAGGAGTGGCGGCCACGTTGGTCTGGGTTCCTACGCGCTGTCTGGAAGCCGATTGACAATAATTTGTGCAACCCATGGGCACCCGTCAGTCGTTGGCAATTTTACATCGACAGATTGACCGGGCATAGTAATTATTACGATCTATCGCCCGGCTCAAATTGGCAGTGACGCTCCCATGTTACCATGTATGATGTGAGCGATTGATTAGACAGGCGCCGAGAAGTTTGAATGACTGCAGTCGTGCGCCATTCATTGCTCCCCGAGGGCCAAGTCATCCATGGTATCAACGCGTATGCTTGGTCTCTCAACATAGATATGCAATGATGCGTGGGCAATTGGAACGAACAGTGTACTGATCATGTTTCTCGAGGGCGCCTATGAAATAGTAGGTGTACAGCAATAGTCTCTGGAAGGCAAAATCTGGGCTGCCTGCGGCATGGGCAAATTTACACATCTAGATATCTGGACAGTAGATGCACGGGTTCAAGCTGTTGATATAAAACATTAGCATACGTCTGATGTCTCGGCCCTCATCGTCAAAGCGATGCATGAAAGCGCGGCATCACTATCGGCCTCACCACTTGACCAGTGGACAATTATGGCATCCTGGACCGTGGCCGCGTACAAAGATGTGTTGGGCTGAGCTTTCGCGCGATGCTTCCCGCAGCACCGCGTTCCAAGTCTTGCCGCCCATTCGCCCACTTGCTGCGGGTCGCGCAGCTCACCCATCAGGCACGAGATTTTGCTCATGGTATCCCCCTTGTTATGAACTCATGATTGCTTTGCTTACGCCGTACGATACTCCGTACAGAGTTGGGACTTGAAAGTTGAGAGGGCTGATTGGCAGTGATGGATTACCTATGGCAGTGATATGTTTGTTTGTTCTTTGCTGCTTCTGGACCCGGCGAAACGCCCCACTATGTATTTGTAAAAAAAAAAACATACTCCGTACGGAGTAAGTGCTGCGCCAATGACGAGCCAGGGTTGTTATGGCTTTGGCATTGATCTTTGCCAGCTAGCAACAAAGGCGGGGGCTGTTTGTTCTGAGTCTCTGATCCAGGGTTGTTCTCGGTTCTCGGTCTGGGTTCTCTACGAATATTCTCAGGCTCGCCATTCATCGCGTCCGCTGCCCCTTTGTTGACTGGTATGTATCGTATGTATCGTATGTATCGTATGTATGTATGTATATATGTATATCCATGCTGGTTGGTGCACAGGGGCCGTGGGCCCGTGGCTCATCATGACTCTTTTGGCCCTTGAAGACATACCTATGCAACGGCCTGCCACGCGTTCGTCTCCGTGGGAAGCAGTGTATGTAGATACATAATAAGAGGGTTCGTACGGAGTACATAAGGACAGGATGACTTGTAAGTTGTGGCTACCGAGGCTAGAGCGGCAGCAGTGATCGCGATATGACGGAGCGATTTCTCATCAACTTCTTTGTCGTCCTGGCTTGGCCCCCACTACCCCTGGTCACTTGGCCCTTTCAACTTCACTCTAGGTAGGTAGGTATGTATGTATGTACCTAGCTCTCCCAAGCTTTTTAAGCAATTCGAGCAATCGAGAATTTACGCATGTCGCGGTCGTCTTTGTCCCACACCAGCCCCGCGTATTCAATGCTGCTTGGGGCCTGCTTCAGCACATCACGGCAACACCGAACCAAACACCAGACGCTGGGGCCTTGCGCCGCCCCCCTGACTCTTGGGTAGGTAATTTCCCTGCCCGTCCGTGTCCTCCTTGCCTTGGGGAGTCGGGTGGTGTCTGGACTCTGCAGTGCACACTGATGAGAGTTATTAGAACTTAGAAGTGATAAGTTCTCTCTGAGCATGATGCTTCTGACCGGCAGCCGCCCAATCGATTTCAAATGACCATCCCATGCCACGCCATCACAAGGACGGTGCTCTGGAGTCTGCTCTGGATTCTGCGTACCTACACGCTAGACTCTAGAGTCACTCTAGAGTCTAGACCTTTATCATGTATGTAACGGTATGTCGTATGCTCATCAACTGACAACAAGACAGTGCGCTTGTCAACGTCTTGTTGTTTGGACACACAATGTGCCCGGGCGGCCTGCACGTTACGTGATCAGATAGAATCCCTGAAAACACCAGACGTACCGGTATTATGTATCCTGTGAATCAGCCTTCAGGACCGGTTGCGAGGTTTGCGAGTTCTTATCGGTTGCGACTTACGAGAACTTGGCCTGCTCAGTGCTGCCTCTTGTTAATAAAAGTTACTTGCTTCTTTTCTCTTTGTGCCTGAAATTTGGGGCCACTGCGGATCGTCGAGTCTTACAAGTCGGCGAGGCAGCGCGAGTCGGGTGGTTGACTAGACGTACCCCCTTCACCCCCTAGTGCGGAGTGCTAATAATATTCACACGCGCGGGTGCTCTCCAGAACAGCCAAAGTCGTTGATAACAGGTACCCGGCACAGAGTCTGCTCGACAAGAGGGTCCTTTTTCTTGTGCTCCCGTACTCCGTAACCCTGACCACACTTGTTCAACACGACAGGATTGTCCCTTGTTGTGTGCTCGAGTGGATGGTGAAATTAGGACTTGGCTTTTAACTCATCCCCTCCTCGCCTCCCCTTTCTTCTTTTTACCCTCGACTTCCCACTACGGCAAGGCACACCACAGCGACTAACGACCATCGCGCCGATTGACGTCCCGTCGACAAGTCCACAACGCTCGTCGTTGTCGTAGAGGTGCTTCGTCACCTTGCTCCGTCATCGTCGCCCACCCTCGATGTGAGAGTGCCATAATGGACCAGAGTCAAAATCACCAGCGTCAACCGATAGTCCCGGTGTTATCCACGGCAGCTTCTCCCTCGACCGATGCCTCGCCGCAGGATGTCTTGACCGAAGCTCGCAAGCACCTGCAACACATGATTGACTCTGGTATCTCGAGGGAACAACTCCATCAATGGGTCGACGATAGCCTGTCGCTACAGCTTACTTTATCATCAAATCCAACACTCGCTTCGTCACACACGCAGACACTCCTTTCTCAACATGCACCGCTGCCGCCGCTGCCGCCGCCACCTCAATGTCCTCCACCTCCTCCGCCATCCACCCTCGCTTCCAATCATTCGCTGTCCTCTGCGAACGTATCATCGACCTCGCGATCATCGACCGTGAGAGCGCCCTCGACCGAAACGAAGACCGAACCATACTCCGACGATATGCAAGGGAACTGGTCGTCGACCACAACCTTTGGCACAACTTCAAACGGCATGATGGGAGGCATAGATAATCATCACGTCGCTATGGATACTCCCATGTTCCTACCACCATCCGCCGCATTTGCGCATCGGCCCAGGATCTCGATTTCCTCCGTTAGTTCCGGCTCATCTGGCCACGCATCAATATGGTCGACAAATTCTGCTCAATCGACGTACTCGTACCAGTCTGCGGCCTCGGCACGATCAATGGCCCCTCTTCCCATGGTCCCGCAAGGAGGCCAGAGTATGGGAATGATGAACGGCACTCATGTGGGATCAAATGTTTCGAATGTCAACCGACAAAACATATATTGGTGTACATCCTGCGACACGAGTTTTAAGCGCAAGTACGACTGGAAGCGACACGAGGATGAGTTTCATGAGCGATGGAGAAAATACCCTTGCCCAGAACCGGGCTGCAATCGCAGCTTCTGGGGCTCAAATTCCTTCAATCAACACCACAAACAGTGTCATGGCTGCAAGACGTGCCCTCACGCAGAAAAAGTCGTCAAATATCTTCGAAAACGCAAGTACTGGGCCTGTGGATTCTGTTCTGCCCTGCATCCCGCCCGTGAGCGTCACGTCGAACATGTTGCACGGCATTTCGAGTCTGGGTTGACCAAGGCTGAGTGGATGCACTCTCGGGTAATTTATGGTCTTTTGCATCAGCCTCACGTACACGAAGCGTGGGAGAATCTCGTTCGAGGCAATCAGTCCGAGCACTCGAGCAGGCGGCCACAGTTCAGTTGGCATCCAAACAAGACTGGACGAGCTCAAGGGTTCCTAGAGCACGAAGCTCCTGGGCAACTCCAGGATCATCTTGAATTCTTCCTAGAACAGGAAGAAGACGCTCACAGGGTCGCCAAGATGGCGTATGAGTTAGCCGATATTATCATAACCCCTGACGCAACGGTTCAGTCGCAAACTCAATTACGGCCGCAATTTGTGAATACTCCTGGATCTATGGCACCTCCTCAACACACCCCGTTCGCTTCTCTCTCCCCACAGACGCACCAGCAAGGTTCTATGCTGCCGCCTACTAGCCCAGGCAATCAGACTGCTTTTATTCAGTCTTTTCGTGGGCCGCTCTTTCTTCCGTCGCAAGCATTCTCTGCACAGAGTGGACCGTCACCTGAATCTTCGTCACAGTCTCCTATGACCGCCTCGCAGTCGCCGCACGCAGCCGCGAGCTCGCCAATGGCAATGGACAAGCTTGATTTGCAACATTCTACATCCAATGCTGGCCATTCTATCGCGGACTCTCTGATGGACTATGATTTAGCCACAAATGAGGCATTCCGAGACTGGCCAAGCTTGATGGGCAGCCTGGCAAACAATTCCGAGTCGCCATCGCAGAGCAACAACAGCCAACAGCAAACTGGATGGGGGCAGATGTTCCAGTACTCTTACGACCCCAGGGTCACACCAGCATGAAGGCAATGCTCATCCTCGCCACGCATAGACACTGATACATGAGTTGCTTTGATGTTTCCTTTTCTTTTTATTTCTCTTTGTCTTCATACATATAGCCGACTTATCTACAACGGCCAGTCCCTTCCAGCCGCACCGCCTCTATCTCCTTCCAGTCCTCTTTGCTTTATTCAATACATCGTCCTGTCAACGTATCATAATACAATTCACCAGCATGTTCCAGACCAGAAGATGAGACGAGTCCAATTTTCAGATGCTAGCTTAAAATGGTTTAGTTTCTCCATGCCGCTCCTGTCTTCTTTTCTATCCTTTTACTCGTTCTACGCGATTTTTTTTTTCCTTTTTCGAAGGATCTAATGATTAATACCCCTCAATGCAGCCTACCATAACTGCCAATAGCGTCAGTACTTGGAACACCCTCCTTAAGTCGGCGCTACCAATTCTGTATGTTGAAGCGATGTTACTGCCGGTTATTAGAGGACAACCACAGTTCAAAACAACATCAAACGCGAAAAAGGACCGAAATCAAGACCAACAGCGGGCGGGGTCACAAGAGCGAAGCGCTTCCACTTTCTTTCGGTCTCGTCACATCTTTATGTCCCAGGCTACGTTCCTCTACTGAGCTGAAAAAACAACAGTTCGCCTCTCATTTGCTTTCCTTTTTCTTTTCTTTTCTTTCCTTTCCGGATTCTGGGCTATCCCTTTTTTGTTCTCCCTCTTCTTTGTGGCGTTAATCAGATGGGCGCATCTCTAGTCGTTTGAGGCAGTCGATGGGAAGGTTTGGAACGGTTCTCAGGGCGTATTCTAAAGGAAATCCCTGAGATGGACATCTTGTACATAGAGGAGTATGCTACATGGCATACGTACTTTCACACTCGAGAGCCAAGTATATGTTGGCTAGTATACTCATGGTCACCAATGTACTCTTCTGTAGGATATATTGAAGATGCCTTTCTTATTCATGTGGAACTTGGTGCGTCAAAGATAACTATAGCCTGGTCTCTATTCGATGGTAGTTGTTGATATCCCGTGGTAGGTAGAGACAATGAGGTTATGTCGAAGATGGAGTGGAGGAGACTGCGTTAGCGGCATCCAACGCACTTGTGCCATCCTGGGCACAAAAGTAAATGTCATGGATCGTTTTGGAACCACATGCGCGAGTGACGAGTATTTGACAGATGCTATGTAGTTTGATTAATCTACTGCCTGCTGTTTATTCAAAGAGCATGGTACATGCATAATTCGAATTGCCAGAAACTGGCTCGTTAAGCTATAGGTAGTGTATATTCACAGTACCAGGTGGCAGGTACGGCGGTTGCAGTGTATCCCGCATTTTGTCTGCCAGCCGCTCGGCACTTCTTGGGTTATTTGACGAGTGCCCGCCAACTGCCGAATAACGTTTGCCTAGGTAGTTAATTCACGAGGTTAGACGGTGTGCAGCCCGGGAACAACTCTTCTTCATGTTGGAAAGTCTGTCGAAGGGCCCAATCTCTGGCGCCATGTCTGCCTATGCCGACTTCTTTAGCAGCCACGCGCCATCTTTTGGTCATTGGCTTGAACTGAGTGAGATACCGCTCGCAGGGGAATTGACAGCTGTACATCCCCCAAAACTCCCGCTGAATGAGTTTGACGAAAGACATCAGCTCAAAGACCAATATTTGGAAACTCAATATCGCCTCCACCGATACGAAGCGACAGAACCTCTGCGTCGTGCCATTCAAGAATACCGCACCAAATTCTCGTACGGGAATCCAGACATAGAGCTAGGTTTGGCGAATATCTACAAAAACGTACCTCCTAGTGTCTGATTCAATACTGTTGCGAATCTGCGTGTGCGATTTCTGATTACGCGTCTAGGTGTTCGTAACTGGTCACGCCCTTGGCAATGACGGAGCCACTCAACGTCTTCGCATCTGCAAACCCCCGAATCAGCTCTTCATAGCCGATGAAGCCCAGGAGGGTGAAAAAGTTGACGAGATCGAATACCTAACGCCGGGAACACTACTAGCAGTATCGACAGACCACTTCAGAAGTACCTGTTCTGTTGCAGTCGTGGCCGAGAATGATGGCCTACAGATGGACACGCCCTATATCGACGTCTTCTAGGCGAAGCCAGACGATATGGTCACAGATCCTACCTCTGAGTTAGTCTTGCTTGAGCCAAGGTCCGGTTATTTCGAGTCGCTGAGGCACGTAATGGTTGGGCTACAGACTTTGTCGCCACATCAGTACGTTCCGCTCTTAAGCACTATACCCCCTGTGAGACGATGTCTGTTTGCTGATTTGGCTAAAGAAGCTCTAAATGTCTTCTGAATTCGTATCTGTTTGAGTCCAAGCCCGAATCAGTGGTCGTTCCTCGATATCTCCGGCAGAGTAAGCCAGGAAGGCTCTCGATGCCACGTGTTGCCAGAAGCCTCGACAAGTCCCAGCTTCTCGCGTTCAACAAAGCAATTTCAGAAGAAGTCGCACTCATCCAAGGACCCCCTGGCACGGGAAAAACCTTTACCTCGAACGTCATTCTTCAAAGCCTCGTCGACACATTCGGCATGCCGGACTTGCCAGATAGTCCTATAATCGTTGTTGCACAGACAAATCATGCAGTGGATCAGCTTATCAAAAAGTATATCGACGATAGAGGGTCCGACACCGTGGTCAGACTTGGTCGACGTGGTAGCGATGAATTGAAAGCCTTCTCCTTGAGTGAGCGCATGTATAATTCGAGGAATGCTCGAGGACAGTCAACTAAACAGTTCACAACAAAACTCAAGAGTATTGTGAAATGCCTAGAAAACGCTGGCAATCAAGCTATTGAGGTGGTGGATGCTGAGACTCTCAAGAACTTTGGTGTTCTCAGTGCCGCTCAGTATGATTCGCTAGGAGATGACGACGAATGGGAGTCGTCGGGAACCCAAGTACAAGAGAAACACGATGATCCTCTTTCGAGATGGCTCGGTGACACCGACCTGACACCTGCTCGCCATCGAGAAGAGGTAAAAGAAGAAGGCCACATCAAGGACCGAAGATGGCAAGGCGCACAAATTTCCTTTGTGCCTTTAGAAGATTCTGCGGCAGCTTTCCCTAACGAAGGTTATGCAAAACACCTGCTTGAACGATCCGCAAATTTATACGATATAAGACCAGAGAAGAGGCTATATGTCTACAAATACTTGCTCACCAAGCTTCGTGACATCCGAAACCCACGATCGGGTATTGTCGAGCTTCTGGCGTCATATACCGAGAACTGCAAAGTCATGAAGGATGTCAAGGACATGAACCGCGCTCAGTTCATCCTGAGGGCTGGTTTCAAGGTCGTCGCATGTACAGCAACGGGACTACTGAAACACAAAAGGATCATTGCTCAGTTGCGGCCACGGGTCCTCCTGATGGAAGAAGCTGCCGAAATACGCGAAGCTGACACGATAGCCGCATGTCTGTGCTTTCCGACTCTGGAGCACCTGATTCTGCTGGGCGACCATCAGCAGTTACAACCTCACGCCAACTTGCATGAGCTGTCCTTGGATCCATATCGCATCAATATTTCCATGTTCGAGCGCTTAATCAAGATTGGATTAACACATGGGACGCTGCTAGAACAGAGACGCATGATCCCACCGCTGCGCGAAATCGTCCAGCTCTTCTACCCCAATGTAATAGATTCGCCAAGTATCTCGAAGCTTCCCACGTCCGTGCCAGGGGTCCTCCAGCCTTTGTGGTGGTTCCAACACGATTGGCAGGAAATGCGATCCCGAATAGGCTCCGATTGCACCACGATTGAGAATGTCATGGAGGCCAGGATGATTGTGCTCTTTGTTCAGTATCTAGTGGAGATACAAAGCATTCATCCTGCGCGAATCACGATGCTGACATTCTACAATGGCCAAGCAAGGCTAATTCGGGGCGAGCTGGCCAGGAATGCGTGTCTCGCAAGGCGTGCTCCTTCCTCGGAATGGTCCGTCAGAACAGTAGACGGATTCCAAGGAGAGGAAAACGACTTCATACTGCTCTCACTCGTGCGAGGCCCCAACGGAGTACCTGGGTTTCTGGCCTCGGGCAATCGCGCCATTGTCGCCCTGAGCCGGGCAAAACTCGGGTTGTACATATTTGGCCATCGAGATGTTTTGCTCCGGACCCCGAAAAGCCGTCAGACGTGGTCTGAAGTGATACAAATGATGCGGAATAGCAGCGGTCGAACGCTACGCCTAATAGTGGACGGTGAAGAACGACGTGTCGGTCAGCCTGATGATTGGGCATCCATCTTGCGGACGAGCAAATTGGCAACGTCTGCAGCTGCACAAGGCAGCCGACAACCTGCTGAAAATATAATTAACCCCCCCCATCGAAGTCTTATGGGTCGAACTTCCTATGGAACTAACAATCCTTTCGAAACGAGATCTGAACTGGATAGAGCGCCCGTCGATGCAATGATGACAATGAATGGAAACCTAGGGGCAGCACTATCGCTACGGCCAGAAAGTCCTCCCTCAGCAGTCGCAAGAAAGGCAGAGACATTGACACTGGATTTCGACACCGATTTGATCTGCCTAACGGATACGGTGACAATCCCACTATCATTACAGTTGATGGATCTGCGGGACTTGTCATTAGACACACCTGCTTTAGCCCTGGAAGCTGCAGACCACGATGAAGCATTGATCCAGTTCTCGGATGATGAAGACGAAAATGATGATGGTGGTGGTGGTGGGGAGAATATGTTGAGCAAGGCGCCAATCGATCTTCTCGAGTAAAGAGTTCGTTTTTTTTTTTTTTTTTTTTTTTTTTTTGATTTGTTTGGGTTCATAGAGGATGCGACGCAAAATTTTATGGCTGGAGTCTGATGAACCGGAAGTTGGAACGCCTTGTCCCAAGCAGTGGGGCTAGTGACGAATGAGTCTGACAAGATGCACTTGGGGTCGGATAGGGAAAGGCCAGGATAATAGAGGGAAGACTGTAAAATGAGAAAGGACGTTCTGAGAGTGAGACTCATAAATGCACGTGAATTTAGCTATGTACATAATAAACTGTATATACTTGCTGACCTGCTGCTCCGTTGTATATGGAGGGCGGGCTTGACGAGTTGTGCTGTGCCTATTCCGCGTCAATTGCGTTTGGGAATGGCCCATCATCATCCATGGGATGGGTGGATACGCGACTCGTGAGGAAAGCTTCCAATTCAACCAACCTGCGCCGCCTCGCGAGGGAGTTTTAGAGGGAGTTCTATAAGCCCTCCAGCGACCCGCGACTACTAATCCCGCCTGAATCACGGTTCGAAAGCACTGATCGACTGGCTTCTCATCGGAGTCATCGCATTCCTTTAGAATCAGTGCGCCTGCGCCTTCGCGCACGAACTGCTGCCGCCGCGGGTTAGCAGCCGCGTCCCCGCTTGGAGCGACACGACTGCCATTTCGAATCATGAGTCGCATTGTCTCTGAGCCGTTCGCCTTTGTCCATTAAAAGGGTTTCAGTTTGCTATATCCTGAAGTGTTCTTCTCGACGACCAGTCAGGGTTGCTGCCGACCCGAGCCGCCGTGATGGATGATGAAGATCGCTTCTCGGCAAGCTCGCCAGAGTCAGACCGACAGAACGAGGCGGACGAGCTCATGGAAGACGGCGACGAGGGAGAAAATTACGCCGACCAGGAGCAGGATGACGAAAATGCCGAAGATGACGATGACGACAACAACGACGACGATAATGACGGCAACGATGGCGACGATGGCGACGACGAGTCCCAAAATATTACTGCGCCCGGGTCTGGAGCGAGGTCAGATGCCGGGTCTAGCAGGCCTAGTACACCTGTGCACCGGATACCGATGCCATATATTCGCCCGTCGATTCGGCCCGAAGCCATCACTGCGCGACTCTACGACATCGTGCCTACAATGGCGGCTCCTCAGTCGACGAGCATCAATGCCATGGCCATAACGCCAGATCTGCGGTACTGGATCACGGGAGGATCCGATGGCTATATTCGCAAATACGACGGTCCGGGGACTATCAATGGAAAACTGCCATTGACAGTTGCTCAGAAACATCCATTCGTGGACAGCGTCACAAAGGCCGGCATCTTGATGTCATACTGGGAGAATGAGGAACCACCCATGCCGGGTGGCATCGATCAAGATCAAAACCTGTCGCCGGTATACTCTCTTGCCGTCCATTCCGAAGCACTGTGGCTTCTTTCGGGGTTGGAGTCGGGCGGTATCAACCTGCAAAGTATCCGGCACGACGAAGGCAAGAGAATCGCGTGCCTGCAGCAGCACAAAAACGCCGTGAGCTCACTAACGCTTGCGACGGATGAGAGAAGCGTGCTGAGCGGTGGTTGGGACAAGAACATCTTTGACTGGGACTTGGACACTGGCAACACCATACGTAGCTTCGATGGATCAGGTGGTCAGATATCCTCAATCGAGTTGCGACCGGCCTGTGGTGACCCAGTCCCAGCCGAGGCTGACGAACCAATTCCACAATCCAATACCATCTCGACAAACAATGATGCTCCGTTGCTCAATGGGATTTATCAAGAAGACGCTGTAGAAGGAGCCGCTAGAGGGATGGATAGCTTTGCTACGACTGACCGCGAGGGTGATGTATCTCCAATCCATGACACAATCTTTGGTGACAGCGACGCCGGGAGCTTATTCGGCGAGACCGTCGGCGATCAGCCGTTTGGAAATGACGACGACACTTTCGGTACCAGCATGGACATGATTCCATGCCATGGAGGCGGGATGGATCATTCTGCCGACTACGCCATGACAAATATGGGAGCGCAAGAAGAATTCGCCGCGGCGCACGCGCCAAGTTCCCAGACAACCCAAGTACAGACACAGGAGCCCCCGCAAGAAGCATCGCAAGAGCCGCTGCAAGATGCCATGTCTGTGAATGGTGAGCCGAAGGCCGAGGCGGATGAAGCGCCTGTGCTGAACAGCGCAAATGGGATGCAGCCAGAGCCGGAACTGAATACACAGCGACAAGTAGATGATGCTTCGAAGGACGATCCTTCGAGCTTCGACCCTATGAGAGATGACCCCTTGAGGGATGAAGAGGAAATCATGGCCCAGCTAGCTGAAGATGAGATTGCCCTGAGCAGATCGCAACCGCCAGGGCCAGGGCCATCGCCGGGGCGATCGCAAGAGCAATCGCCCGAACATTCACCCGCGCAATCACCAGAGGAGTCGGCAGAGGAGTCGGCAGAGGATTCGGGTGAAGAGTCGGGAGAGCAGTCGCCAGCGCATACACCAGTGCATACACCAGAGCATACACCAGAGCATACACCAGAGCATACACCAGGCCATTCGCCAGGCCATTCGCCAGGAGCCACAGCAGCAATGTCCCCGTCCCACGTCGTTGATCAATCTCAAATGTCAACCACTACTTTTCTATCATCTGCAATTGACGGAACTATTCGCATATGGGACAAGCGCGTTCCAAACGCCCTCGCCAGAATCGCCACTAAGCATGGCGTTCCGCCGTGGTGCATGAGCGCATGCTGGAGCCCAGACGGCAACATGATATACGCAGGGCGCAGGAACGGCACCGTGGAGGAATACGATCTTCGACACGCAAGGCGAGGATGGGAGCCAGAACGGGCTCTCAAGTTTCCCATGGGGAGTGGTCCCGTCAGCGCTGTGAGAAGTATGCCGAATGGGAAACATCTTGTATGGTATGTGTTTCTCTCGCACGCCTTTCTCTTTCGCCCCCTTTTCTTTTCTGTTAGGTCAGATGTCGACGCCAAGTCACCCCAGGTCCAGGTCTCGATTTGTTCTCTCTTGTTGCTGTTTCTCTTCTTTTCTAACCCACCATCCGTGCGATGTAGCGCATCCTACGACATCACACGACTATACGACCTACGTGACACGCGCGCATTCAAGCACTCCACTGTGCCTTTTCTCATCATTCCTGGACCACCGCGCGCGGGCGTCATATCTTCTTTATATATTGATCCAACGTGCAGGTTCATGCTGAGCGCGGCAGGCACGCGAGGTTGGGAGGGGACTTGCACGGAGGCCCTGATTGGATATGAGATTCAGGTTCTGAATGACTAGCGGAGTTGTGTATCAAGTGGGTGATTCAGTGCCGACGATGGCGGGGGATTTGCGTGAAACACTGGATTCATCACGGGCCACGGAGTATATGTAATGGGTCTCCTTTTTATTTTTTTCTTTATTTTTACTTTTTTTTGGGGGGGGAAAGGAGTAGGTCACGGGTTAAAGCGAATTTAGTAGCTAGCTAAGTTACTTTTTGAATAGCAGGTTGTTTTGGGCCTCTGCAATTGGGATACCTGGACAGGTGAACAGTATCTTGATGAGATGCCAGAACCACACAAAGCGGAATGTCTACGGATATTTGGATTGGACGGCATCGCAGGTGATGAGCTGCAATTTTCCCGTCTGCATACATGGCTGCCTTTCCTCTTCTCTCGTACGAATACAGAGTAGTTAGATGCATAGACAGACATGAAGATCGGCAAATGCGATCAATGTCAGGTTCGCAAAGGGAAAGCAAATCAAGCATGCGTGCAATAAATATCTTCACAAAGTACCGATTCGGTTCGTCTTGTTGTCTTGTTTGTGTGCAGTGCCTACCCAATGTTATCTGATGAGTTAACTAGGGCATGTTGCTCTCTGCTCACAGGGTGGTAGTCACAGCAGACACAAGCAAGCATTTCGTCGTGACAAGTCTCGATGGAAACTTCGCATTTACCTCTGGAAAGCATTGCAGCGGCTTGCGTGCGACCCTGAATCCGACCGAGTTGGATCTCCAAATTCTTCATGACCCCAACCGTGCAATTGAGTTGAACATTCCAGCATGCATGCATACTCCTCCCCTCACCTTTTGTCATTGAAGTAAGCCCTACTCGCTAAATGTTCCTACATAATTTACACCATCAAAAAAGCAGAATACCCCTTCCTTGGGGCCCTTTTCTTTCAAAGCAAAACCAAAACATTCCTTCCTGTACCGGCGTATGCCCGCCCATCTAATAGACCGCCTCATGGCCCATGGGAGCGCATCTAGACCAACAAACCCGCCCTGTACCAACTCAAACGCACCACGAGATGTATAGACCAGACAAAATTCATTAAATCCTTCATTCATTCATCATCATCGTCATTATATTCCGGGTATAGCAACGTAAATCCCGCTTGCTCAAGCTCCTTCCCCGACGGTAAAATCGGACGCCCTTGCACAGGAAAAGGCCAAAAGAGCGGATTCGCCATGGTTTCCGCCGTCTTCCCGACTTGGTCTTCACCTCGATTGCGCTCAAAAGCCTTTCCTAAGCCCAAATCACATTCCGAGTCTTCCACCTTGACGTTTGGCGCGAAGAAATTGAGACTGCTTGTGAAGGGGCGGACAATCTCGTCTTCGTCCTCCGCTATCGGGTCTTGTCCTTCTAGCTCAACATCTACATTCCACTTCTTGGCCAGATACCGCAGTATGTTGAGTGCTTGTTCGGCAAAATGGTGACAGGGGGCCATTTCCGCCAAATCGGCGATGCCGCGTTGCAGAGACTTTTTGATACTGGGGTCGACTTGAATGGCTTTCTCGATATCGGTTGTTGTAACCCGGCCGGGGCTCGAGCCTTCGGCAGCCGAAGCTCCAATGGCGAGGTGCATGATGGTGGAGGTGAGCACAAAGTACGGCACAAAGGATGGTATTCGGCGCAGAGTATATAATTGAGAGTAGGATGCGAGGAGTCCCTGAATGGCATCGGCCGCCTGACAGCACACGTCCTTGGGTAGAATTTTAGATCCCTTGATCTGTAACTTGATGAGAGGTCGAAAAAGTAGCAAGATTGCAAAATGGTAGTACATGCTGCGTGATGTTAGACAAATCTCAACATTGAAAGCAAGGGTTCATGAATCGTGATTAGTATGAACTTACTGCACGAATAACACGGCAGGTGTAAAGTTGTGTCCCAGTCTCAAGACTTCTGGTATTTTATCGTACCAATTTAGGAACTGGGTATATATTCTCAACAGTTCTCTTGCCGTCAAGGGTTTGCCCGGAGAGTGCAACATATACAGCGAGTGATGTACGAGCTCGCTCAGCTCGCAGAAGCATTTATATACGGACCGAACATTGGACGGCTGCTCGCATGATCGTTGTAGAGGAGCGCCTGCATTCCAAGAAGAACAAACTGTCAGCCAATCAACTGCATTTGAAGTGAGAAACAATACTTTGCTGTTTACGGGATCAACTCACCATCGTCTGTGTAGGGTACCCATAACGATGACTCAACGTTACCAATTATACCCGGCTTCGGCGGAAGGAGGGGAAACAACGAGCACTGTGGCAGAGAGCCCGTCGCCAATGACCAGGCGTGGTCCAGTGCGAAAGCGCCCCAGAATGTAGCTGACCGCACCGCTAATTCTTCATCATCCAATGTGTCTTCCACCCTATGCAAGCCCATCTCCACGGCCAATCGAATGCTTTGTCCAGCGTAGTACCAGCTTTCTGAGTCTCGACCACAACTTGCCTCTCGTATCGACATTATCCCGAGAGCCTGAATTGTGGTCAGGTTGTGATGGTCGGTTTCTTCATGAATGAGGCGTTGCGACTCCTTAAAGAAGTGATCACCTGACGAGTACGGATCGTTTGCGTCCGCCCTAGTCATGGGCTGTTCCGAAAATCTACAGCCGAGAGCAAGCAAGGCATTGACCAAGATGGGTGAACAGTACCGATGACGGCCATCGCGAAAGTCTTGCAAGAAATGCTCCTTGCTTAATGACGCAAATGTAGGATACTCCCAGCAGAAATAGAGCGCCAGGAGATGTTGAACGAGGTTGACATCATCTATTACGCGGGTCCATGATCGTGGTGGCGATTTCATCTCTGACCCGTCTTTATACGATAGAATTTGCTCTACGCCTCGATATTTTCTGTCGCCTTGTTCAAACGCTTGGTTTGCGGGCATGCTATCGGCCCAGGAGGCCACTCGAGCCTGGTGTGGAACAGACACATCCATAGACCAGTTAAGGGCATCGGTATATGAGCTGTTGCTCTTGGCGGAGTTCGGTTGGCTCATGTTATAAGGACTTTCATGTTGTGAATCCTTCCGCGCGCCACCGTCGCCGTCAACATTCAAGTTCATTTGCCGCAGGCGAGAACCGCTAGCTCGACTCCCCCCTGTCGCAATCATTGCAGTCGTCAGTATAAGGAATCAAAGGCTGAAGTTGACGAGATGGACGGTCAAAGGGTACTTGGGACGAACTGTACCTACCTGTTCCAGCGGGTAGATTGGCGCCAACCCATGCTGATATACTATCCAAGGACTGTCCTTCGCGTATGCGCTTTAGAACTTCTTGCCACTTATCAGGCCTAGCGAGCGCGGCAAAAATCTGCTCGCTGGACCGCTGACGTGAGCGGAGGCTCTCAATTTCATTTCGAAGAGTGTCCTTCGACTGACGAACAGGAATCTCGTATACGCATTCGATATCTCCCTGGGATTTGCATCGTCCACATGGATTATGTCCATCGCACTATTTGGCAAAGGCAGAGAAGGCATTTTAGCAGCGGAATCGGTTCCTCATCAAGCAATTCATCTCGAGCGATTGAGGGTACAAGCATCGAAGCTAGAGGACATACCTTTGCCCGTTTCTTCCGACACTCTGTGCAGGCATTGGGCGTCACGACACCGAAACCCCTCTTCCGCTTCAAGTTCTGCTGATGATTGGTCTGTAGCCTCGACGATGTAGACGACAACGCTGCTGGTGTCGATCGATTCTGGCGTGCAGATGACCGAAGAAGGACACTTCCGTGAGGCGTGCTGCGCGCGCTGGGTTGACTCAGACCAGAAGAAGTCTGACTGCAGCTTTCTCTGTCCATGGCTCGGCGTGGAGGATGGCCTGCCTGATGCCCCCCTGTATACCACCTCTTATTCGCAACGTGAGAGTATGTGAGATGCTCTTGTATAACCTGTCAGGCCTGTCAAAGACGAGACCGCGAGCTCAACATTCAAACCTTGTTTTGGCAAAGGAAGGCGTTGAGATGCCGAGCCACAGCATATGGCATGGGGGTCTCTTTCTAATATAATGCAGAGGCCGTCCTGTCGAGGTGACAGATACCGAAAGGGACTGGTGAGATAAACGCATGCGTCGTCCGAGAATTGAAATCTTAATTTTTGGTAATTATTTGAACATTTCGACACGGCGGACGAAGTGAATTGGACACGAAGCGACGGCGGTGGACCGAACAAGGCAGATGAGGTAGCCTTCGAAAAGCGATGGCGAGCGGAAATTTCGCACTGAAACAGCAAGTTTTTCACAAGCTCTTTTGCGGAGCCGAGCGGATAGAAGCGGCCTCTGATTTCTTGTCTGCAGAGTTCACGAATTCCTCTGGGAAGTGAAGCACGGGCATATCAGGCGCAAATGCGCAGTGTTACGACGGTGGTAAGTGGTGATGTATGCGCTTTGTATCGTGGAAAAGAGATCCTCGGCGATTGCTAAACGATATGGTATTCGCGGCGGAGACACAGCGCAGCAAGACGAGGAATGGCGGCAAAAACAGAATGAGAGCCGTAACTTCATTTGGGCCGGCACAATGCGAAGTGAGGGATAGCAATCGACAGAGGCACGTTGCTATGCACCGGTGGAAACGATCTAGAGGGGTGTGTGCTTACGTGCTTATTCCCGAAGTCGTGTCGTTGGTTCTAACTTCTGGCAAGATCTGGTTGGCCCAAAGCTGCCAATTGCAGCAGCTGGCGACATGGTTCAGTCCACTTCAGTCCACGACTCCACACCCCTGGCCAGTGGCTTCCCAGGGACCAACACAGGGGTTCCCGGGGCCCTCACTCGGAGTCACACGGTGCATGTGAGTGTGAGTCGTGACCCCGCGACGACCCTTTGCGGGCGGAGTTTGCGGAGTTTGCGCTACCAAAGTCCCCAACAATTTTCAAGGCTCATCTGGCCGTTCCAATGTAGGTACGTAGAATGCCGAGACTGTGCCCACTGGGCACTGCGCAATGCCTGTCGGATCAAGAAGAAATAAACATGATTGCAAAAGGCGACTTGTCTAATCATTGTCTAGCGATTGTCCTCCCAGCGCAGCCACCACCGCGAGCCGAGATTCCGAAACGTGGTCTAGGAGCCTGGAGGTAGCCATGTGTACCTACTCCGTACCAACCTGCATTTCCCCACTCCACTCAAGACCGGTTTCGTGTTCGCGCCTTCATCAGAGTTCACGGCGCTGTCAAGACTCAAAAGCATTCCCAGGCAGGTACATATGTATCCCAGCAAGTGTGCACACAATCATTAACAAACCACCAACCGAGCTAAAGTCCTTCTCCTTGCTGCGACCCCTCACCATCGATTTAGGAAGGCCCACGTTCTTTCAGATGATCCATCGGTCACATCGCATGTCAGCAACAGGTATCATCTTCACCGAAAATGGAAGCGTTTATCAATCAAGTCATTGCAGCGGCCTGACACGTGTGATTTTCGGCTCTTACTCCGTAGTGCCAAGTGCGGATAGGCAGCGGACAACGTTCCGTACACGATCAGTGGCTGCGCTCTTGATTAAAATGCAATTAATTGCTTCGGTAACATTCTATCACCACGCCAATCAAACCGACACACCATCTGCAGCTTGTCTTGCATATCTTTGAAGATTACCAGGATTTACAATCTGTTCCAGAGTTGCGTCACACATGCAATGCATAGTCCTGTCATTACTCCAACATCAATCAGTCAGCACAAGGTCGAGCATTGGCACGGCTGTGATACTGTAACACGAAATTAATTTCTTCTTTACACGTCGATGGACGGTGCCTCTACAAACAAAGTCCAGAATGTTCATCCTATGCTATTGCTGATACTCACAACATTTCCTCTCTTCCGCTTTTCGGTCGCCGTCGACCCATAGCCACTGAGAATAAAAACAATGCGTGAATGTTGGATGCCCTACCAGAGCCCCCAAAATGTGGCCTGACCATAACACCTTTGTTCGCCTTAAATGTATTTTACAATGAATTCCTCTTACAAAAGATAAGCCTCGAAGGGTGGCGTGCACCAAAAACCTCAAGTAGCTAATAACCCTTACTCGGAGTTAGTCCATACTTGATAGGACTCAGCGCTCGAACACCTTTTTTAGGCGATCGTCGTCCCAGCGATGTATATAATGCCTTCATATTGATGGGTGAGTTGTCGGTATCCGTCCCATCGTCTAATAACGCCTGCCTCTGCATCCTCGGGGTCTGTACAGGTACCAGCATATAGTCGGGTGTGATACCGGGAGATCGAGCTGGATCAGGCAAGTTGCTCGCCGAATGAGAAGGCGTCGGCGGTATGGGCTTGTGCCCGCTATCGTACCGGCTGAACGCGCTGAAGTTGACAGTGGTACAAATCAATATAATAGCAACTATTACACCCTATATCACAAGTTAGCTCTGAAAATCTTGTCTTTGAAGCTCTGGCAAGAAGATCAAAGTTCTCATACCCAAGCTTTGAGATGCATCGTTTCTGTAAACTCATTGATGATCTCAGCAACTTGCTTTGCAGTCACCTTGACTCTCATGATGGCGTCTGGATCTTGCCTCATGCACTCATGCCATTCATCGCAAAGAACCTTTAGAGCAGGACGGTCGTTATCCTGGCAGCCGTTGATCCTCCACTTGTCTTGACATGCTTCGATTTGTCCAATAATGGTCCTATGCTCCGCCAAGTTGGCGTTGTAAATATCGGAGCGAATGGTGCTGACGACTGACCAACAGACGTACGTCAAGACAGAAATAAGAAAGACGTTGGCCCCAAGCTGCATCCACCGCTGCACATACTCCGGAGTATTGGGGTATTTGTTCATCGCATAGAAAAATGACTCTAACGGTCCTTTCTGCTTTCCCTGACCTTTTTGGCCTCTGGAAGATCTACTGCCCGGTGCGCCGCCATCATCTGAATCCGAGTCCCAGGAGTCGCCATCATAGCCTCGAGAGACACCGCCAACATCCTTGTCGAAATTATGGCGCTTCCTTTTCCGCATGGACTTGTCCGTGTTTCGATATCCAAAAATCTCTCCTCTACCAGGAGTATGCTTCTTTATCGGACTTGTTGACTTCCCATATCGTAACGACTTGTCAATTTTGAGGGGTGTCATTGGCGCACCAATGGACACGTCGGCCCTTCGGTATATATCTGGCGTATTATTTGGATAATCGGATACCTCCGTGGGGGCTGGACTGTCCTCCGCCCCCGACGCCTCGGAATAGGAAACTTCATCGACCGACTTCCTAGGTGTCGTGAATGCAGGGTTTCTGAAAGGCGGACCATAGGATTTCGGTGGCAGCTGAGGAGTAAAACTTGACGTCTGGGGAGGATGATGTTGCAAGTTAAACCGAGCGAAGGCGTTCGGTGTTCGAGTGGGTGATTTGAAGGGAGAGTCGAGTGCTGCAGGATCGGATTAGCGAGATAAATGTCAATGGCCTACTTTCTTCCATGGAGGAGCCCTGAAATGCTGTTTCAAGACGTTTACTGACCATTTCGTTTTGCATTGCTTGCAGCATGTACGAAAGGACTGTTGGGATCTAAGGGACCTTTGTCTTGATACTCCCAGTCCATGGGACTCTCGTATGTCCGAGCAGCCATACTGAGCTACAGCGACCGTCGTGCGATGTTATCCGATCAGAAGCGCCCGATAATGAGTATGTATCTTTTGGCATCTTTCGAGGCATTCCGTAATCTTCAAGCGCAACGGAACAGATGTACACAAAACAAATCCATGTGGGGTCGGGCTTGGATGCTAAAAGTGGATCAGTTATGTCAGCAGTCCGATCGGAAATCTTTACTTGTTCGGAACACTCATGCGTTGACCATGGTAATATGAGAGGAGTTGTGATTGCAACTTACACGTGCTGATGTAGCATATATTCGGGGGAATCAAAGTTACAAATCATCAGACTGCTTCTGCTGCTCTTGACTCCGTAGAGCGCGAAGCGCCGAAGCCATCTTCGTTGCCATGTTCCCATCTCCAGACCCGCTTTTCTTCCTTGTTGAAGTGCGATGAATTCGATTGGTCCTGAAAGTGGACCGCTGCGAAAGTGAGCCTGCTTGATGTGGCTTTATGCCTTCGTTCATCATCTCTTCCGTTCGTCTACGGATTATGAAGCTTCCACCAACTAAACTTGACGTAATGTCCGATCACGAATCCCCTGTCGGCTCGCCAGAGAATGCAGCCAACGAAGAAGATCAGGCGAAGGAGTTCCAGGACGAGTTAGCGGCTGCGGACTCGGATCGGGAGTCGGATGCTCTGTCAGAAATCGATGAAAACGAATTCGAAGACTACGATCCCGAAACAGCCAAGATTGAAGACCGCCCAGTTGACATCGATGAGGATATCGCGCGTACACTCAAGGCCAGCAAGCGAAAGCGTACAACTGGCGATGCTCCCAAGAAACCCCGAGAAGGTCGCCGAGAGAAGAAGAGACGAGATGACGATGAAGACATTGTGATGGATGATGGCGCTGAAGAAGCAGACGGCAACTCAAAAAGACGATCGCGTCGGCCCGCAGATGGAGAACGGCGGCGAGCAACGAAATCTGATGCTTCCGCCCCAGAGAAAGAAGAAGACCTGAGTCCGGAAGAAAGAAGGAAAAGGGCCATCGATCGGGCCTTGGACGCGGCTATCAAGAGACCTGGGAAAGGCAAACGTCGCCGCAAGGACGAAATTGTGAGAACCAGAGAGCCATGTAGCTCGTTGCGGGCTTTATGCTAACCATTGTATCGCAGGACTTGGAAGATGAAATCGATGACCAGCTCGCCGAACTCAAGGTCCGAATGGAAAAAGCATGTCGAGCAGACAATGAAGCACGCGAGTCGGGAAATCCTGCCGTTCACAAGCTGAAACTTCTTCCCGATGTGAACGCTATTCTCAACCGAAACAATGTTCAGCACGCAGTCCTTGATCCAGACATCAACTTCTTGCAACACGTCAAGTTCTTCCTCGAGCCCCTCAACGACGGATCTCTTCCAGCATATAATATCCAACGGGATCTGTTCATAGCACTCACTAAGCTGAATGTTGAAAAGGAAACTCTTCTAAGCAGCGGTGTTGGCAAAGTGGTCCTGTTCTACACGAGAAGTAAGAAGCCTGAGCCCAGCATCAAGCGTATGGCAGAAAGGCTTCTGGGAGAATGGAGTCGCCCTGTTCTGAAACGGACCGATGACTACAAGAAGCGCCACGTCGAGAGTCGGGAATATGATTACAAGTATGTCTTGACATTAGTTTTGTCCAGAAGACCGCCGTATCCCTCGGTCATTGTTTCCTCCATCCTCATACATATGCTGTGGTGCTATACTAAATTGTTGTTTCGTGTTATAGGGCTGCCCGTCTCGCACAGCGCCAAAAGATTGGCGCACAATTCAATCTCAGCCAGCGGCCCACGTTGTCCGCCAAGGATGCCGAGCGCGAGCGTATTCTTGCCCCCGTCGGCTCTAACAACCGTGCTCGTATGGCCAATCTTCCAGAGAGCTACACTATTGCTCCTAGGAGCACGTTTGAGGGGGCTCAAGGCACGGATCATAGGCCGCTTGGTGCGGGTGGTATGGAGGCATTCAGGAGGATGACCACGAAGAACAAGAAGAGGGGCTGAGATTCTCGTACGTCTTGGAAGTCGGGACTATGGGGATGAATGAGGCAAGGGCGTCTATGGCGTTTTACATTATTTTTTGAAGGCAAGTGATAGGTAATTGGGTGTTTCGGAAAGGCCTTGGACGAGAGATTCTCTCAATATACACAATTCATGAATTTCGACAACCGGGACGTGTCGCCGGGAACTGCTTGCAACGTTACAGAACATGTCCGCCCATCACGTACGTGGATTCTTTTCCATTTCTCACTCAGCCTCACCCGATGCAATTGAGCAAACGCCATGCGCTCTGATGTCCTGGCTTACTTCAACACCCCCCTTGCATCCCATAAGCCGACTATCAATACGTCGAGAGTTTCTAGAGGGTATGCTGTGCCTCTACGAATACAATGCTTTCTCTCGCTGTCTTTTTGTTTTGGCGAATCTCGCCCCAAGAGCACGAACCTGAGTGCAGGCTCGAGATTCGGTCGGCATCGTCTTTCTAAAACGACCCTAAAGCCTGAAGAGAGAAATCCTCATGTTATCTGGATAGCATGTTTCTCTTCGATTTCGAATTTGCGGCGACTTTGTTATTGGAAGACGGAAGACAAGACCTACGGCGTAACATGGTTTATGGACTGACCATGGGTTTGGGTGATAAAGGGGGCTCTCTTGTATGAGACTTGGACGGCAAGAAAAGCCGTATCATGAGCGAAAGGAGGGCATCTTTAGTTTAGATGCTCTAGCGATGCGACTTGCCCTCAAACACGAATCTTTCAGAGCAACACATTGGCCTCATCTTGCTGCGTCTGCAATAATGCTTCAGTCTTCTCAAATGACCTTTGAGAATATATACCTAGTTCTCTTCTGCCGAATGCGTACATTCGCAAAGAGCCAATGTCTCTGATAAAGTCTCTTTGTTTTGCTTGCGGAGTTCGAAAAGAAGGCAATCATTGAATCTGCCAGCGTGCGATCTTCTTTCAGTACATCAGCACAATCGTCACTAGCGCAGCGACGGTTGTGTGAAGTTGGTCATTCTGAGTTCTATAGTCGTGGGTGTTTTGAAAAGGACACCCACTATGTCTATTGCTATGATTCATCCAAAAATACATAACTGGTCCGTGTTGGGCGCATTTGACAGGTCATGCATATGCTGAAGAAAGTTTGCTACAGTTGAAAATGGAAGCTTTATATGTACGCAAGAACCAGCAAGAAAATATGAGCGGTCGATTTCTCAATACGGGATTTTTTGTACTTTGTTCGTAACATCGCTCAATACCATTATTGTCTTTCAAGGATCAGCGTCCTCTTATTTAGTTTTGATTCTAAGTAATATCTACTCATTTAACTTGACCTCTCCGATTCGATCTGGCGAGTTATTATTCATCTTCATATACCAGCGCCCAATGTCGGCCTAATCCATATGTGCAGTCCAGAATACCCCCCAGACTGGAAATGAAATGCACCTGAGAGCGAGTCATACCTTAGTTATCAGTTATGATCTGGAGGTGGGCTACCCGATTACAACGTACCCTTCTTTCGCGCGGATTGCGACGTCAGATTTTCGCTGTTCCTGTGTGGAAGCTTGCATGACGTCAACAGGCACTTCGCCGTTCGCTTTCAAATTCCGTCACCGGTCTAATAAGGTAACTTCACCGATGAGACTTTTTTCTGGCAGAAGTCTTCGCATAAAATGAATTGATCGGCGAGTCTCGACATGCACATTTGCGCATCTTCTTGATGCACTGTGTTCATGCGCACTGCACATTAGCCGTTGCCTCTTTGAAGCACAAATTGTAATTCTGGGCCACCAGATATGTATGTTCGCGGGTAGATGGCCGCGCATCCGCCAATGATTATGTACACATACGTACTACGTAGATAGGTACATACCTACCTACCTAGTCTCTTTCCGATGCATTGTCATTTGTCATGATTAGTCCGGACTCTCACGGGCAGGGCTATAGCTTACAGCCTACTCCGTACAGCCTACGGAATACAGGCGAGCAGCCCGACGATTTTTTTCTCCAAGGCTGCGTCGGCTGGACAAGAAAGTTGCCAAAACATGTCATCAGTCAGTTCTTTCGTTAGGCTTGGTTTCGACCGAGGATGGGTTGCACGTCCATGAATTGGAAACGTTGAAAGTTGCCTGCAACCATTCATGACCCCACCATTGGTCGCTTGAAACTGCGCCGGTTTGACTTGGCGGCTGCACCGCACCTGCCAGGCACCTTGTAGACTGTAGGTAGAGGTACATACATACCTATGTACTGTAGTTTGTAGTACAGTGTACTGTAGTACATGGGTACATAGGCAGCCGGGGCCCGGGGGGCTGGGGACTCGGGCCTGCTGTGCCCACTGCCCAGACTTTGGCGACACGGGGTGAGGTCATCTTGAAAGGCTATTTTTCTCCCAACCTCTGCGCGATCCTTTTATCGTCTCCAGTCGAAGTCGCAGACGACATCCTCGTCGAGGCCTGCAAGATTCATCAATTCCCAGTCCGTCCTTCCTGCCTCTTCGCTCCCGCCTCTCCCGCCTCCTGCGATCGACCACCGACACCGCCATCGCTACCGCTACCGACATCGACATCGACATCGACATCGACATCGACACCGACACCGACACCGACACCGACACCGATACCGATACCGAACTGAGGCCAGCGAGCCTATCTCTTCCCGTCGACGGCACGAGTCTGGTTTCGAGACACATGCACAGTCAACACGCCAAGGATCGCGCGCCTCCCAAGCCTCCCAAGTGCTAATTCGAACCAAGATCGTTGATTGTCCGTAGTCGGATACCTGACGACAATTTTCTCTTTGCGCCCCGATCTCGACATCTACACCGAGAACAGCAGACTCAAGACTCGTATATACCGTTATCAAGATGAATGGTGCTCAATCGGCCGAGCCTGAGAAGCCTCCTCCTCCTGATGCGATTGATGGTAGCAGCTCCAATGGAGCGGACGCCATAGCCAAGAAGCGCAAGAAGGATAACCTCAAGCCCATCATTACGACCGAGGGCTCAGAGAATGATGCGCAGTCAGCTTATAATAAACAGGAACAGAAGGCCGAGTATGTACACTTTTGATTTCTTTCCATCTCTCTTCATCTCTCTTCATCTCTTTCCTTCTTCCTTTTTGCGCTCTCTTTCTCCTTCTATGGACTTTGTTCTCGCATATTCCGGGGCTGTCAACAATTTGCGCAGCTGTACCCACCATCCATCATGATTCATGGGCCCTACTTTGCGCGAAAGGTCTGGGAGCGCGAAAAGTGTCACGCTCCAGCATGTCTGCATTTATTGTGTTCTTTCATTGCTTTGCTTCGAGCCTTGCGACCCCGGGATTGAGTCTCTTGCTTGCATTGCATTGCCTTGCCTTGCCTCCTCCTACTTTACAACCTAGCTTCCTTTCGCATGACGCTTGCAATGATGCGTCAGCCTTATTAGCCTTGCGGTTCTTCAGCGTCTCAGTTCTGTCATGCACTGCCAGGGTTCCTCCATTTGTGGGCGAACTCCCTGGAAGTTGGAACAGGGAGGCCTGGAGCAAGTCTGGCAGGCTGCAGTCCCCTCACAAAAGCACCAAGTTGCTGCGCAGCGGGGCAAGATAGGTATCGCAAGGCGGTGTCGGCTCGGACAGGCACGTACAGTCTGTATGCAGCACCGTACAGGTACCTCCGGCGCATGCATGTTCCAGACAATTTGGTGGAGTCACCGGTCTGCCCTCATGTATTGCGCCGACCTGCGTCATCCTCGATCGGTGCCAGGCGGTTGATGCGGCTTCGCTCCCGCTCCTGATGAATGTGTCCGAGTTGATGATGCTATTGCGATTTGGCAGTCACCTGCCCGCAACAAGGGTCGCGATCGTGCATACAGGAGTGGACGGTCAAATCGCATTACAACAAAGGGCACTGGAAAGATACCAAGCTTGATGCGATGATGGCCAAGAGCCAATGGCATGTCGCGGGAACAAGCTCTAATTAGCAGTGACTTCCCACGACCACGTCACGATGCCAAAATACAAAAACGGTCAGGAGACGGAGGCGGGTGAGGCTGGGCATTGCAGGCATGGACATGGTGCGGCGCCGTCGCAGATGAGCAGGCACATACATACATGGCGAACGGAGAGTCCATACTTGGTGTCCATCATTCATGTCCCGTCGTTGATGTTTGCTCTTCATTTTCGTCATTCATATTCGTCATCCATGTCCTCAGCGGTTGGCGGGGCTGCCGATGCGGACTGCACTAGTGTGCTTGATGCGTTCTTGATGAAGTTCTGGTTGTACGGCTTGTTGCCCTCTCTATCACAGAGTACAGAGTACAGAGTACGGAGTACAAAACTGTAACAATACGTACAGCAATACTCCGTACATACACAGCTGTCGCCAGTCCGTCCCGTCCAGCCCTCACCGGAGTCACCACCACGCACGACCACCACCTTGCCTTCTCGTCTCCATCATCCCCATCCTCGGGCGCTTGTCCAAGGGCCAGAACTTCTGACTTTTCTCGACAATCTCACATGCCCTCGCACACTGGTCTGCTTTCTTTTTCCACCTTCCCGCTTCACTCTGGGCTGGCATTGTCTACGAACGGAGCAAGCCACGGCCTTCGTCTCTGCCTCTCCGTCTCTTTGTCCCCCCACCCTCCTGCCCCCATCGCTGCCGTCGCCAGTCTCGTTGCACACCGCGACATGTGCTCAAGATGAGCTTTCTCAAGACAAGGTCATAACACCTCTATCTTCCCCCCACCTCTGGCCCTTGCTATCTGTCTCTTGCAAGTTGCAGCATCGCATCCGCACGTGCTTCGAAAGCGATAATAGACAATGTTGATGCTTGATAAGTCGTGCGTTTTGCACCATGGTAGACTTGCTATCGTCAAGCTCTTGCTTGAAGATTTGGCCCGGCCCTTTTTTGACCCCTCTGTGTCCACCCCCCCCCTCCACTCATACAATTTTCCATCACCAGCTCCGCCTCCCGAATTACTTTTCCTCGCAAGCTCATCGATACTTCATGACGTCTCCGCGGCTGTAGTGGCAGGGTCCAGCTGTCAGTTTACCTCGAGTACTAATCTAATATGTCGCGCAGATCGCAGCAATTGACCGCCGCAATTTCTGGTCCACCTTCAGCATCATCCGTCGACGACCCTTCCGAGAATACAGCTGATGAAGAAGACTCCGAGGACTATTGCAAGGGCGGATACCATCCGGTTCACGTGGGAGAAAACTTCAAGGATGGGAAATATACCGTTGTGCGCAAGCTTGGTTGGGGCCATTTCTCCACCGTCTGGTTGTCGCGCGACAATACCAACGAAAAGCATGTCGCGCTGAAGGTTGTCCGATCGGCTGCCCACTACACCGAGACCGCCATTGACGAAATCAAGCTCCTCAACCGAATCGTGCAAGCGAAACCCGATCACCCTGGCCGAAAGCATGTCGTCAGTCTCCTCGACTCTTTTGAACACAAGGGCCCTCACGGGACCCATGTCTGCATGGTCTTTGAGGTGCTTGGAGAGAACTTGTTGGGCTTGATTAGGAGATGGAACCATCGAGGTATCCCCATGCCTCTTGTGAAGCAAATTACCAAACAAGTCCTGCTTGGACTGGACTATCTTCACAGAGAATGCGGCATCATCCATACCGACTTGAAACCCGAGAACGTCCTCATTGAGATTGGGGACGTGGAGCAAATCGTCAAGAAAGTTGTCAAAGCCGAGTCAACAACAGACAAGGAGAATAACCGGAATGGCAGGAGGAGACGCAGGACCTTGATCACAGGCAGCCAGCCACTACCTTCACCACTCAACACCACTTTCAGCCCCTCCATGCTGTTTCCAGGGTGCGCCACGCCGAGTGTTGGGACTTTGCTCGAACAAGGTATGTGAACAAGCAAGCGCATGAAAACAGCTCATCGCGTCGCCATGTCTTCAAGATTGGAGTCGAGTGGGGACTCCCTGGGACACGAGCTAATGTTTTGTCTCATCGCCACGTAGGATCCGACAAGATGAGTGGTGAATCATCGCCCAAACCAGAGGAATCACAAAGGCAACGTGAAAGGACAGCGTGAGAAGAACCAAGTTCCCAAATTCGCATCTTCACCGGCCACCTTTAATGATCTTTGATTTGCTAATGCGTTTGATGGATCAACAGTGATATTCTTAGCCGAGAAGTGTCAGGGATCTCGCTCGATAAGTCCAGTGGGCCCTCATCTTCAGTAGGAGAGAAGCGAAAAGCGGAAGATGCACACGCATTCGACATTATCAGTGTCAAAATCGCCGACCTGGGGAACGCATGCTGGGTAAATCACCACTTCACGAACGATATCCAGACCAGACAATACCGGTCACCAGAAGTCATTCTTGGTGCGAAGTGGGGTGCCAGCACAGATGTTTGGAGCATGGCCGCCATGGTAAAGCCCCCCCCTCTCAGGTTCCATTTTGTTCGCTTCGTGCTCATCAAGTGAGATGTATCTGGAAGAGAAAGCGCTGAGAATTGATGGCAGGTGTTTGAATTAATAACTGGCGATTACCTGTTCGACCCACAATCGGGTACCAAGTACGGCAAGGACGATGACCATGTCGCACAAATCATCGAGCTGCTAGGACCGTTCCCCAGATCCTTGTGTCTCAGCGGGAAGTGGAGTCAAGAAATTTTTAATCGAAAGGGCGAGCTACGAAACATTCACCGACTACGACACTGGGCGTTGCCAGATGTGCTGCGCGAGAAATACCACTTCAAGGAGGATGAGGCGAAGCGCATCGCTGCATTCTTGGTACCCATGCTGGAGCTGATTCCTGACAAGCGTGCCAACGCCGGTGGTATGGCTGGGCATGGGTGGCTGGAAGACACACCTGGCATGAAGGGACTCAAGATTACAGGACTCGAAGTAGGTGGACGGGGGGATGGGATTGAGGGGTGGTCTACGGAAGTGAGGAAGCGGTAAAGACTGTGGGAGTTCACGCACCGAGGTGTCTTGGTCAGACATCAGTCGCTCAGGACTCAGGAGGACGGCATGTCCTCTACAGCTTTGTTGTGTTTCAACTTGTTGCGCGGTGTGGTGCAACAACAGGACAGATTTTCTGTCCCTTGAATCACCCGCATACTTGATTGCCATGGGACTGTGTTGAGTGGTTTGGCGCCCGAGGCAATGGTGGCTTTAGTCTTGTTACCACCATCTCAGGGGGCGGACCTGAAATCAAGAGACGTGCGTGTGTGGGAAAGGTAGCTGAGCCTGGAGAAGTCTGTATATAGACGACTACACGCACAGAGCCACTACGACGGAATGCGAGCAAGGGCCTGGACGATAGAAGAGGAGGGGATTACGTTTCCGTCTTTATGCGCAACTCGTGTCAGATGGCATGGACTTCCATGGATTTTGGGTTGTGGATGGACGGGGAGGCAAAGGGAGGATGGAAGGGAAAGGACATGAGAAAGGGATAGATAGACTAGGCACGGAATAATTACATTGGGTTGGGGTTTCAGGAGTGGTGTACGCTTTTGTGTTGCACTTGATGACATGATTGTGAGGGAGGGTAAGTGCCATCGCTCTCTCTTTTCCACATCTTGAATGATATATCCCATTATCCATGCACATCTATCATGCGGTGACCGATCTATCACGCGATGCATTTTCTTAAGTCCAGCACGCTCAAAGCACGCATAACGTTTGAACTACATGCCAGTCCTACAAGCAAGCATCTCTATGTACCTAAATTCTTCCTCATACATTGAGCCTATGCCAAACAAGCCAAAGTATAAATGACCAGTTGCCAAGTGTGAGTGGCCCTGGATAATGATAGGAACGATTCATTCTTACTGGTCTTGAGTTGTGGGCTGGAGCAGGTCGTAGCGAATACCACGTCTTACTCCACGTCGTCGTAATCAAGCGCCAACCTACCTGACTGAGGCTTTGCGACTCTCGAGTGCAGAATACGTTCGCGGCTGGTCACTTTGGCAGCGAGATAATAGGTTGCGTAACCGACCCCAATATATAAACGCGCTTCAGAAGAATAATGTATATATAAGAAGGCGCATTGAAAAATTCAGCCAGGTTTCACGCTCCTTGCTTCCCCCGTCGTCTCCTCGCCTTCACGGCCCCCGCTGGCCCATCTGTCGCGGATGACGTGGAGCTTTCGCCAACAGACTCCCCACCTACGTTCTGTGTCTCTGTAGCGTCGCCCTCTTTTGCAGACTCAGTACCGTCTGTCGTCGTCGTTGTCGAGGAGGCGAGTACCTCCTCCACGATGCGCTTACCTTCGTCCTTCTCCCCGTTGGTGGCGCCGCAGCCGCAGCACTTCCACATGCCGACTTCTGCGAGGGTCTTGATCCCGGGGGGTGCTTGGCCATTGACAAGTCTGCAGGCGTGGCATATGAGAGCATATCTATTCTTGGCGGCGGTTTCGTCTTCGCCGAGGAGGACGTCGAATATGCGGTCGTACCAGTGCGTTTCGGGTGTCATGTACTGCTGGTGGTGGATGCGCGGCGCGGGCGGCGGATTGGTAAATGCGTTTGGTGCGAATTCTGCGCCGGTCTGTTGGTCTTTCTGGTGCTTGTCGTTGCTCTTGGCGTCTGCGATTATAGCTGGACTGTCGAGGCGCATGATGTTGGCTGTCGGTGGAGGTGGTAGATTCGTTCGACCGGGGGCATTGGAGACGTTCTTCTTGGGGATGTTGGCGTTGTTGGGGACCGTTTTGTTTGCGTCGTCGCCGCCTTTTTGCGACTTCTTCTTGTTTTCCCCACCATATTTCTCAATGAGCTCCATGGTGGAATCATATTTGGTAGCATCTTTCAGCTTCTGGATGGTTTTGGAGCGCTCGTCCTGGTACGTCTGCAGGTGGGTGCTGGTGGCGTCGATGTGGTAAGTGAAGTATGCTGATATAACCGCCCGAGTGGTATATATCCTGTGATGTCGTTAGAGAGTTTTCGATACGTTGCGAATGGTAGAAATCAGAGAAATGTCAAGGCCAGCGCTGCTGTCCGACTCGTGAAGGGAAAAAGAAACACAAAAGGTATACGCACAAAAGAGGGCCACCTGCCATTCCAGACCATTCATAGATACCCAGGTTCTTGTATCCGACTACCAACAGCAGGACAATAGCATACACGAGGTATGCGAAACCCAGATAGAGAGTCCATAGAACTTTGACTCGGCGGGATTTGGCGCGCAAGCGGTCGAGACGAGCCTGCGCTTCTGTGATTTTGGTGGAAAGCGTGGACAAGGTCTTTTCGAAAGATGCTGGGGAAGATGAATCGCCCTGTGCAAGAGCCGATTTGGTTAGCTGTGGTAAGAACCTAGAGCTGTTGCAAGCTGATCTGAGATGCGAATACCTTCCACGGCCAGAATGAAACCATCTTGGAGAGCTGGAAAGCTGGAAGGCCGAAATGCTGAAATGCTGAAAGCGGAGCAGCCGAGAAGCTGCCCGCCGTTTTAGAGAGAGACAAAAGAGAGAGGATGTTGTAAGGATCGTGGTGATGACTGGTCGATAGAGTCGATCGAGGTGGTGAAAAGAAAGTACACATGAGAGTGACGTGGGGGTGTGGCGGACGGTTAGCTGCCGGCCGCCGCCGACAAGAAAGTTGACAGCTGGTGGTTGCGACCCTAGTTGCGGCGCCGACGAGACTCTGGACTCCCTTCGGAACCGTTGGACTAGGGACTTGCGCAACTCATCACTTTGGCATTCGCTTTCGACTGGAACTCCCGTTGCATTTTCTTTGATCGCCGCCTCTGTCTCTGATGCGTGCGCAACCTGGTCACTAGACATCCGCCGAGTCTGGACCGCCACCTCGTCGAGCGCCAGCGACTACAATGTTCCAAGTTGGTCACCCAACCCATACAACCCACGTCATGCTATTTTCTGCCGGCGCGGCATCGGTGACATTCAGTTGACTTCTGTTTCCTCTCTAGAGACTACGAGGTGCTATAGATCGCACCATTGCCGAGGAACAAGCTCGCCTAAAGTCAGGCGACAGCGCGACCCCTTCTCGATCCGGCTCGACTTCGTCTCGCAAGAGTGACGCCAACGCAGCCGGCCGACGCCCGCGAGCCAAGAAACCCTCGACCGATATAACCGACAATGGAGCTCCCAATCCTGATCCAGCTGTTTTCGAGGCGGCCTTTGTCATAGACGATAGCGACGAGCCAAGCCGTTCGGGAACCCCTGCGCCGCCGCCTCCCCCTGAGAAAGACACTCCTGAAGGCTCTGGCACATCTTCTACAGTAGTCAAGAATGGTCGAGCTCAGGATGGTGCATCGCAAGATATTGGAAGCTCTGAAAAGGAGACTGGGTCGGGAAAGTCACCCGCGACCGGCGGTGCGACCATAGATACAAGCGCGCAAGGCGCCAACAACACCGAATTGAGCCCCGAGATCAAACAGCGCTTGAGAAAGCTTGAGAAGCTCGAGGCAACTTACCCCGGTACACCATGTCTCAGCAGCGTCTATTGAATGGACGAGCACTAACCATTTGGACAGAACTCTTGCGATCATATAGGGTTGCTCATAAGCGCGCGACTGCCATTGAGCCATTTGAAAAGGCTCTCCGCGAGAATACCCCCCTCGCGTCTATCCGTGACCCCGAAGCTCTTGTGGAATACATAAATCAGCTGAATCTGCGTGGCGATATGGTCATGGAGGAACTGAAAAGAGTCTCAGCCGACAAAGATGAACTTAAGAAGAAGCATGACCAGTCCGAGGAGAAGCTGCGGCAAGCACTCGAGCAACTTGAAACACTTCAATCTTCCCAACCAACTACGTCTTTTGACGCCAAAAAACGCGATTCGGTCGATTCACAAGCCTGCACGAGTGCTGGAGAGGCTGCGCCCCAGACAAGCAAGTCTCCGGCAGCGTCTGCCACTGGAGCAGTCTCGCCCACAACAAAGCCTCAAGACGATGGGGCCAAGGCCAGCTCTACGGTAGGTGAGGATTTCTTCTCGTATGATGAGGAGATCCCTCACTTGCAAGCTGAAGTGGCCTCCAAAACAGAAGAGGTCCAGCAGCTCAAGGGCAAGGTGGAGGATCTGCAAAAGGAACTCTCTGCGGCTCAAGAAAACAGTATCAGCTTGGCTGAAGATCTGGAAAAGGCCACGAAAGAATTAAGCGAGTCTCGGGACGCAAAGAGCTCTCATGAAACGCTGCAAAAGCAACTGGATGAGCGCAACAGCGAAATCAAGACCTTGTCCTCGCGTCTTGACTCGGCACAATTGCAGCTGAAGAAGGTTGAAGAGCAAGCTGCAAAGGACAGGCAGGAACAAGCTTCCAGAATCAAGGATGTGGACACCAAGTCTGCCGACTTGGATGCGAAACTGACAAAAGCGAACAGCGCGGCCAGCATTTCCAAGAAACTCATCGACGACCTCAGCCAACAGATCGAGTGTCTCAAAAAGGAAAAATCAGACAGCTTAGCCAAGATTGACGAGCTTACCAAGAAGATTGACTCTTCGTCGGTGCCTGTACCAGTAACGAATGCTGTTGCTTCCGTCGTTGGAGGCCCGTCTCCCACCGCAAGCACCGCTACAAGTGGAAGCAACTCGAAGAAGAAAAACAACAAGAAGAAGAAGGGTAAAGGTGGTAGTGCTACTCCTGCTGCCGCTGCTGCGGCGGCATCCGCTACCCCGGCTGAGGAAGAGGAAATCAAGGGTGCCCCAAATGCTGGTACAGATCAGGTGATTGTTGCCAGCAGTACATCGAACGCAGCATTGGAGAGTGAGATTGCGAAGCTGAGGACCGAGGTGGAGACGAAGGACAAGGAAATCGAGAAGCTTTCTAAAAAGCGCAAGTCGGAGGAAGATCTTCGTGAGGAGATTGAGCATTTGCAAGAAAACCTGCTCACCATAGGGCAAGACCATGTGGAAGCCAAAGAGAAAATCAAGGGGCTTGAGCAAGAAAAGGTGCGTCTTGAAAAGCAGATTGTTGAGCTACAAGCCCAGATAGCATCATCACAATCCGAGGCAACCCACAACTCCAAAACTCAGAGCGACTTGGACGAATTGCAAAAGGAATACGATGACCTCAAAGGGAAATCTGCTACGTTGCAATCTGACCTGGGGGCTGCCCAGCAGCTCGCACAAACTCGGTTCAAGGACCTGACAGATCTCCGAGCGGTCCTCCAAAGCGCACAACCAGAGCTGAAGAGTCTGAGGGAAGACTCCGCATCACTCAAGAAGGCCAAGGAAGAGCTGAGTGCCAAGGCCAAGGAGCTGAAAGGCATGGAGAAGAAGGAGACAGAGTTGAAACGCGACTTGAGCAAGGCTCAACAAGTTTCATCAGACCGCGAGAGAGAAATCAAGACCTTACAAGAAAAACTCAAGGCAGAAAGCATGAACAAACAACGCGCTGAAGAGGGCAAGCGAACAACCGAGAAAGACTTGCGACGTGCCGAAGCCGACAAGATCGAGTGGAGCGCCAAAGCTGAAAAGACGGAACGAGAATTGCACAAGGCGCACGAGGAGCTCAACAAGCTACGTCCCCGCGTCAAGGACCTAGAAGAACAAATGCACAAACTGCGCCGAGACAAGGCCGCCTCGCAAGAGGAAGCCGAATTCAAGTCCCAGCAGTACACCAACGCCCAGGGTCTGCTAGCCAGTATGCGAGACCAAGCCACCGAACTATCCATTCAGCTCAAGGAATCCAAATCCCAAGCCGAATCGCTCGAAGAAGAGCTCTCCGAAGTACAAAGACTCCTCCAAGAACGCACCCGCGAAGGCGAAACCATGCGCAGACTTCTCGCCGACGTAGACTCCCGCGCCGACATCAAAGTCCGCGAAATGCGCACCCGCATGGAATCCGCCATCGAAGAACGCGAGCGCCTCGAAGACGAATCCAGCACCCTCGCCCGGCGCAAGAGCCGCGAAAACGAACAACTCAAACACACCCTCCGCGAACTCGAACAGCAAGTCAAATCCCTGACCTACGAGCGCGACGATCTCGAAGAACGCCAGCGCGAATGGAAACGCCGCCGCGATGAGCTCGAGGCCGTTGAATCCAAGGCCTCTGCTGAGACGGAAGAAATGCGCTCCACGGTCTCGCAGCTGCGCACCGCGCTCGATACGTCCGAGATGCAGCTCCGCGAGGGGGAAAAGCAGCGCGGGGATCTACGTGCCATGCTGGATGATTCGCGGGCCCGGTATGAGAAAGTGGCGCGGGAGCTCAAGAGTGCGCAGTCGAAGCTCACGACGGCAGCGGCAGCGGCAGCGACAGTAGCGGGGGGGAGCCATTCCAGGAGTCGAAGCTCCATGGATTCTACGAGGAGTGGTACCGGTATGGCAGCAGCAGCAGCAGCAACAGGAGAGACCATGTATCTCAAGACGATTCTGCTGCAGTTTCTGGAGCAGAAGGATGCGAGATTGCGGGCGCAGCTTGTGCCTGTGCTGGGGAAGCTGCTTAAATTTGACAGGTAAGTTTCCATTTTCACTGCCCTTCTTCCTTCTTCCTTTTTCTTTCTTCCTTTGCCCCTTTGACAGAGCATAAATACGGGCGAGAGAAGAGAAGATGGATGGGTCATGACTCATTACACGTCGAGATGAACACATTGCACTCGCTTGGGCATCATTTTTTCTAACCAGTGGTACGTTCATTCCAGGAGCGATGAGCAAAAATGGGCTACGGCAGTGCAGCACATGGAAATCAAATAGAACAAGACTGGAAGCGAGGTAGAACCGGCGGCGATGCCTGTAGGCTGTACCGGATGAAGCATGAAGCAAGAAGCATGAAGCACACACAACCAGGCGTGACATTTGCATTCACTGGCCAAGGGCGAGACGGCGACAGCGGACAGCAAGAAGAGTAGAGTAGAACGGACAGCAACACCAACACTGCACATCTCCTGAGTCCTCCCGCGATTCCAACCAAACATGAGGACACACATAAAGACCTCCTTTCCCGAACATCCCCACATCAACACCAAACTTTTAGAAGATAGGAAATTTTCACAAATTTTAAGTTTAATTTTACACGTACATCAAAAGCCTAATTACAGAGTACATACATACCTACATACTTGCTACATTGTTTGGATTTTCAAGTTATGTACTGGACTCACACCCTCATTCCATCCACCCTACCTCTTAGCCTCTTACCTACCTAGGCATGTAGGTATGTACCTAAGGTATGTATGTACTCCGTACCTAGTCCAGTCCGGTTTCAAGAACAATCCCGGCCTCCGCGTGGCCTATTCATATCGATAAGACGCCCCCAGTACAAACTCAAATGTACATACATACATACAGTCGAACCTCGTTATAACGATCCTCACCTAGCCGATAACCTCGCTTAAACGATGGGTCCGGGCTGAAAATTTGGTTTTGCCATACAACTAACGATAATTTTCGCTAA
>SRQH01000269.1:0-33909 GCA_018360345.1 Claviceps sp. LM84 group G4 | reverse complement strand
AAAACAAACCCCCCCCCCCCCCCCAGTCCAATTTCAAGACAACACAAGACGAGAGTACAAAACCCTACACAGGCGCCTGTAGAATTCTCTGCGTCGCCTTCCCAAGCTTCCCCCCCGCAACACCATCCAAAGAATCCCACCACTTCCTCAATCCCGTCGCAAAAGCAACCTCATCTGCTAAAACCTCCACAGGCGGCCCCCTAATCTGGGGTAGCATTTCCGGGTCGTTCTTCTCAAACACAGCCCACGCGGACGCATCCGTGGCGCGGACACCCCATCCGCGGCCCTTCATGGATACGACTTGCACGCGACGCAGGAGGAGCACATCGCCGGCATGCACCATAGGCAGCGATGTCTGGTGCGGTCTGAAGATGTGTCCGATGGTGACGCCCGTGGGCGCGATGGAGGGATCCGTCAGCGTGAGCTCGAGCATGTAGTCTCGAGGACCGTGTTTGGGGCGTGAAGGCGGCGGCGTTGTCGATGTCGCGACGGCAAAGATGTCGGCGATCTTGTGGAGGCTGGCTCGGAGAGAGCGCAGAGGGATGAAGTCGGGGAGTTTGGTGCGGAGATCTGCGCCCAGCTGCCGTTTGATGGTAGAGGGGGACTCGTTGGACTCGTGTTTGACTACTACACGGTCTGCTGCCCGGGCTGGTGTGAGTGCTTGACGTTGTCTTCCTCCTTGAGATTTCCGGATTTCGGCGGGGGGAGATGTCCTTTCTTCCGTCATGCTGCGCGTGACGCGGATCGATGTGCTCGAGCGCTCGTCTTCTGGCTTGGAGAGTGGTTCAGCCGACGCAGAGGCCAAGAGCAGGCTTGGATCAGGTCGCCCGGCTTTGCTGTTGCGAGTGACGTGCACGACGCATTCCGGTGTCTTTTTTCCTTGGCTTTGTTGGACTTGTTCTTCCTGACTTGGTCCTTTACCGTGCCCCTTTTCGCTCGTTGGTCGATCTGTTTTCCGTCCGTTGTCTCCCACTTTCACTCCAACAGCAGCAGTCCGTCTGGTGCCTGCTTCTGGTGGAGTTCGTTCCGGACTTGCATTTTCCTCTCTGGAAGAAGCAGGCCGTCCGGTTTCTGCGCCTGTTCTTTTCTCTGTGTCTCCTTGATCCAGTCTCGCATGTCCCACAGAATCAGGCTGCCCCATCTCTGCCTCGGTACCACTCGCTTTCCCTCGAGCAGCAGTAGCAGACCCTCTCATCTCTCCGCCTGTCTCTCCTGTCTCTCCTGTCTCTCCTGCCGCCGCCCCTTCCCCTTCCGCATCTCCAGAAGATGACGGCCCATCATCTGCGCGCTGACTCTCAGCCTGGGCAAGCGCAATACTAGGGTCCACGATCCGTGAACTCGTGGGTTCGTAAAGCCCCGTCTTCCGATGGGAAAAGCTGCGATAACGGGATGTCACCGTGATGTGCACATCGGCCTCTTCCTGCACAGGCTCTTCACCTTGGGAAGCGGAATCCTCCGGCACAGGCTCTTCACCTTGGGCAGCGAAATCCTCCGGCACAGGCTCTTCACCTTGGGAAGCGGAATCCTCCGGCACAGGCTCTTCACCTTGAGCGGAGTCTTCTCGCACAGGCTCTTCACCTTGGGATGACGAAACTTCCGGCACAGGCTCTTCACGTTGGGGAGAGGAAACTTCCATCTGCGCTTCTTCATCACCTTGCCCGCCTGCATCAGGGGTTGCATAAGCCCTCATTTCAGCCAAGATTTGATTTTCTGCAGCCGCGGCTTCGGCGGGATCATCGAGGGGTCGTGAAGGGTTTGGTTCAGATTCGGATTCCGACTCTGTTTCGGATTTGTACTCGTACTCGGACGCGGACTCTTCGGTCTGTTGCCCAAACTCCTGTTCCGAGTGGTCAGTTGACATTGAGTCTGCCGACATGGGGTCCGTCATGTCCACGTCGGGCTGTGTTTGAGGGGTCTGATAAGTGTCCATCTCATCAGACGCCACGATGGCACTCTGGTCAAGGGCTCCCGCGTGAGGGACATAGGGCGAATCTGGAGCATCCGGCAACGTGCTTGCGTCGTCGTCGTCGTCGTCGTCGTCGGCTTCAGCCTCCCCAGGCACATCATCCTCCATCACTTCGTCTCCAGAAGTGATCGCAGCGGTAGCGGCTTCATCTGCTGTCCTCGCTACTTCCTCGTCCACGCTCATCAAATCACCTTCGGTACCGTGTGCCTCCCCCCTCGTCCATCCCTCCACATTCTGGGGGCCGGTTGTTGTAAGCCCAAGCGCGATTGCTGCCGAGTCCTCCGGATCACTTTCCATAGTATCATCTTGCGAAAGCTGTGAGAAAGTTAAGACATTCCCTTGAGTCTTCTCCTCGCCTTCTTCTTGCGCATTGCGAACAATGATGGTCTCGGACGCGTCTAGTTGGCTCTCCATGATGATATCTTCCGAATCCTCTTCGACTTCTGCTTGCTGGGGAGAAATATGTTGTTGCCCATCCTCCGCGGCCAGCTCTTCAGGTGCTTCAATGTCCATGGCTTCATATGCTACTTGTTCAGACACATGACTCGAGCCCCACTGGCCCTCAACGGTCACCGTTTCTCGAACCGTTTGGACAGCGATTTCGGCCGTCCCTTGTGGTGTTTCGGCCTCTTCCGCCTGGTCTGCCTCGCATCCAGTGGCGAAAACCACTCCAGATTCGTCTTCTCGATCGACGTTACCGTCGTCAAAGCGGTTCTCTTCCGCGTCTTCTTCGTCAACCACATTCTCAGCCTCTGTCGCCTTCTTGACGGCCTCCTCCTGGCTCACTCCGTCTGGAATGGATAGCAAACTCTGAGGAGGTTGCCATTGAGATGCCTCTTGTGCCTGCTGCAAAGAGTCCGCAGCACAACTAGGTTCCTCTTTCACGCCCCTGTCCTCATCCCCCATTTGCTGATCGGCAGCAACCTGCCAGCTCGCTCCATAATGAGTGGGTGGAAAAGTCTGGACAGGCTGGTATGGCGCTACAGGTTCTTCCTGTCGCCGAGGTCGCGTAGCAGCATGGGATCCAACTTGTTCGTCGCCATCATCTTCCTCCTCTGAGTCAGACAACAGGCTGATGAATACAGTCTCTCTTGAGCTGCTCGTTCTTGTCGCTTGCGCGGCGGGTGAGTCCTCTTCTGCGTCTTCTTCCTCTCCTTCCTCATCCTCCTCGTCACCCTCCTCGTCGCTCTCCTCTTCGTCATCCTCATCATTCCAGTCCACGGCCTCTTGCGATAGGATTTCGTCTTCTTCGTCATTGTATTCAGTCTCAGCATGGACTACTTCTCTGTAACCTGGCCCAGTATACCCTTGATGATCTATAGTCTCCGGCCTCGTTGGCATGTGTCTATGCGGTTCCTCGCCACTGTGCGCTTCGCCTTCGTTTTCGTCCGTGGTCTTTCGCATCAGCTGGCCATGTCCATTTCCTTGTTCTTCAAAACCAGTAGGCTGGTTCCCGGTTTCACTATCCTCGGAGTCGGAGTCGGACTCATCATCATCGTCATCTTCATCTTCATCTTCATCGCCATCGTCATCGTCATCGTCATCGTCAAGGGTGTTGGCGTAGTTTCGTAGATCATAATCCTCACCGTTGAGGTCTCCGCCGTCGCCATCAGAGCTAGACGAGTCGCTTGAATGCTGCTCTTGGGTTCGCTCCGTTTCCAAATCGGCGACCGGTGCAGCGTCGTTATTCGAGGGTGATACTTGTCCGGTTGACTCCTCGTCGTCCATGGATGGTGACTTGGTGCGATGTCTTGTTCCATCATCTTGTTCTCTTGCAGTATACGAACTTCCTCTGGCCCCAATTGTAGATTCTTGTGTTGGGTACTGAACGGCTATTGGGGGGTATATCGAAGCACGTCCTGCTGGCCATGGCTGCTCGCTTCGGGAGCTCGAATGAAGCACACCAGATGCTTCATGCATATCCTCTTGCAATCGTAGGTCTGGATCGATATTTTCCTCCGGTTCGGGATTGGGATGCCCCTCCACGTCCACATGGGAGATGCCTGCAACATTGGAAGCAGGTGCAGATGCGGTAGGGCTCATGAATCTCATGAGTCCACCCGGCCCTGGACCAAGTGTAGGCGCGGCAGAGCTCATGAATCTCATAAGTCCATCCGTTCCTGGGGCAGGTGCAGATACGGCAGAGCTCATGAATCTTGTGAGTCCAGTCGCCCTTGGACCTTCTCGATGACTGCTACTCAATGCTCCCTCAGCTTTAGGGGTAGTCGTAGCAAAATTCATGTATTCCATAGCACCAGACGTTTTTAAAGCTTCTCTATAGCTTTCAGTCGGAGCTCTACCAGCTTCAGGTATCGCAGTAGAGCTCACGTATTCCATGGCACCGGATGCTCTCTGTCCGTCTTCATGGTTCTCGGTCAGAGCTTCACCAGCTTCAGATGCAGGCGCGGTAGAGCTCATGTGTCCTAAGTCTCCATACGTTTCTGGAGCTTTGCTATGGATTCCATTTAGAGCTCCGCCAGCTTCATTTGCAGTCTCAGCAGATCTCGTGTACTCCATACCACCAGACGTTCCCAGTCCATCTCCGTACCTCTCTGTCAGGGTTTCACCAGTTTCAGATGCAGGCGTGGCAGAGCTCGTGGATTCCATGTCATCAGACGTTCTCGAATCATCTTCGTGACTGTCAATTAGAGTCCCATCAGCTTCAGGTGCAGGCGTGGCAGAGATCATAAAATCCATGTCAGTAGGCATTCTCGGGCCATCTTCATGACTGCTAGTTCCGCCAATATCAGCTGTGGGTGCGGCAGAGCTCATATATTCCGGAACACCAGACGTTTCTGGATCCTCTCCAGGACTCCGATCCAGAGCTTCACCATCCTCAGGTACAGGTGCGGCAGAGCTCTTGTATTCCATAACTCCAGACGTTCTTAAGCCGTCGCCATGAGCTCCACCAGCTTGAGGTGCGGGCTGGTCAACACGACCAAGTCCGAAAGGGTTATTTGTCTCAGCTGCCCCCCGTGGCAAAACTATCGGTTGGGCGAATGAACCAGACGTACGGTCAGAAGAATTCGCTAGGCCAAACAACGTTCTCGATGGGGTTCCGTAGCTTTCGGCATAGATCGGAGTAGGGGATGAGTGTTGTGGATTCCATCCCTCGGCGGCGCGAATATGCGCAGAAATGCTGACATGTGGAGTAGCGTAGTCATGTTCTGTTTGACAGCCCTCATCCACCATGATGGGTGCAGGTTCTGGAGAATCTGAATCCTCGGCCTTCGACTTACAGTCCGCATCCGGACTCGGTGACCTGCTGTTGTATGTCCATGTTGCATTGCCCATGCTAAACCGGGACTTGCGTCTCTTTTGCTCCCTTTTTCTTCCCGGCATATTGACCAAGGAGTCGAAGTCGCCCTCAAAGAGCGAGCCATACGAAACCCGGGCTCTCTTGATGAAGGCTGGCGAGGCAAACTCCTCTTCTTCAAAGGCGCTCGACGCCATTCGTTTCGATCGAACGCCCGACTTTTGCGTATGTGGCGTCGCAATGGTGTCCGGTTCATGTTCGGCTTCGTGAACGGATCGCACCGGCGACGTCACCTGCGGTATAGGATCCAGCTCTGTCGTTTCGTCGGGTGCATTTTCGGGACCGTCAATAATCAGGGTCTCAGTCTCGGGACACCCATCTTTCCAGATGCTCGCGTGAAGCCGGTGCGTATACTTTAGCTGCCACTCGAGCGAGCCCGCGGGCAAGGCCGTTGTGGTGTCGCAGTGTGCCAATTGCGAGCCGTCGAGGCTGAGGCGAACCTTGTCGCCGCCGCCGATTTTCGCATCAGCAACCGCCTTGCCGGACGTGCCAAAAAACTCGACTCGAAGCTGCCCTTGTCTGCGTCGGAGCAAGAAATCGTGTTCGGCGAGAATGAACGCAATGGACTTGGTCACACTGCTATACGGCCAAGTGATTGTCACAACGCCATCGAGTACCCGTGACTTTGCATCAACAATATCGGGGCTGAGTTGGGCTATCGGAGTGGGAGCAGCTTCATGGAGCGCCTCCAGGGGTGATTGTTCGACCATTTGTGTTGCAAGTTGCAACCCGTGGGGAAAGGGTACCTAATGTATGGGTGGTGAGGGTGACGAGAAGGCGCAACTATTATATCAGGATTCATTGGGAGCGCATGGTGTAAACTCCGTAGGTAACGTCGGAAATTCTGCAGTGTATGCACACGGAGTTGCAGGCTTCAAAAGATTGATACGGTAGTGTGTCGTGACTCGTGGGATCATGAAATGTCGCGCAGTCGAGGGTGGGGATGTCGCAGAAGATAAAGATCCAAGGAAGCTCCCAGACGTGGCCCTCTCTTTCGCGTCGTGGGAACACTGAAGTTCTGAACAGTGAGAAGCTGCAAGCCCCTCCACACTGCGCGGCAGCTGGTTCAGCCGCCGGGGCCGTCCAGTGACAACTGACAAGTTGACAACAGCGGGGCGGCGGCAGCTGTCGACAGTGGAGCACTGGGCTGGGCAGCTGGCGCAAGGACTACGATTGGTGCGAACATGCTACGCTCTAACTTACATAATAACTGTCACCGCATTGGGACGATGTCAGCCGAGTGTCATTCAGTCACTCAGACTCTCAGTACCTATCTCTGTCCTAGACTTCCAGTCCTTTCCCTTCTATGTCGTGCTTTCTCTTGCTCGCCTTTGGCTGCTCTTCCTGCTCATACATCCGGCAATGGGCTCCCTGAGCCCGAGAAGTTTCCACGTCAGGCGCATTGCCGTCATTGGCGCAGGGCCTTGTGGCCTGGCCGCCGCCAAATACCTCAAGGCCCAAGGTGCATTTGACAAGATTGTGATATTCGAGCAGCAGGCCGAGGTTGGCGGTGTCTGGAACTATGACACTGTCGTGCCGGCGTCAAACCCGGTTCCTCAAATCAGTCCGTTCTATCCGCCCGACAAGCCCGAATGCAAGGGACGTGGCGGAATCCCTATCTTTCCCTCGCCCATGTACGACAAGCTACATACCAACATCCCCAAGACGCTGATGAAGTTTTCGGATCTGGACTTTCCGCCAGAGGCGTGGGTTTTTCCCAGTCGACAGGATGTTCAAAAGTACATTGTCCAGTATTCGCAGGACGTCAGGGATTTAATCCGCTTCTGCTCTCAAGTGACGCGGGTACAATTGCGGGAGGAAAGAGACGGAGACGGAGCCCAAAAAAGAGATGTGTGGCAAGTGGACGCTCGATCTGTCGTGGACGGGAACGAGTCCAGCGAAACATTCGACGCAGTCGTGGTAGCAAACGGACACTATTCCACACCATTTGTCCCCGATGTCAAGAACATCAGCAGCTTCCATGATGCACACCCCTCTGTCATCATCCATTCAAAACTCTACCACTCGGCGGACGCCTTCGCCGGCAAGAAGACTATCGTTGTCGGCAACGGACCCTCCGGCTTAGACATTGCCTACCAGCTCAGCCGCGTGGCCAAGTGTCCGACGCTCCTCTCCGTCAAGCACGCAACCCCGGCTGCAAAGCTTGAACACGTGGGATGTCGCGAGATTGCTGAAATCGACGAGTTCCTCGTCGACGAGAGAGGCGTGCGGCTTAGGGACGGGACCGTGGAAACAGACGTCGATGCCATCATCTTCTGCACAGGCTTCCGCTTCAGCCTCCCCTTTCTCGGCCCGCTGGAAAAGCAAATCATCACAAATGGTGCCTGTGTCCACGGGCTGTACCAGCACCTCTTCCTCATTGACCATCCCACTCTTGTATTCCCCTTGCTCAACATGCGCGTCGTCCCATTTCCCTTGTCAGAGGCACAAGCAGCCGTAATCTCGGCAGTGTGGTCCAACAACCTCGCGCTGCCTCCTAAAGAAGATATGATCCAGTGGAACAGAGACGCTGAGAAGGAGTCCGGCGACAATCTACACGTGTTGCCAGATGCGAAAGATGGCTTGTACATGAACCTCCTGCATGATTGGGCAATGAAGGCGACTAGGTTGGGCAAACAGCCGCCAAGATGGGGTGACATCGAGTTTTGGATACGATCCAATATTTCGGCGGCCAAGACTCTGTTCGAGGTCTACGGCTGCAAGGCGAAGACGCTCGAGGAGTTGGGCTTCACATTTAGTTCGCCTGAGACTATCTTATAGATCTACATCAATATAGACTGCGATCTGGAAGACGAAGCTAGGGAGTCGCATTAGCTGGCCTCCTATGATGGTGCTGCGAATGGAGACTCCCCCTACAGTCAACAAGTCGCTTTGAAGCTATGTACTACGAGGCCATAGTGAAGGCATAGCCGTCCATCAACTGGCCTCTCTGTAGGCTATGACCTGCCACGAGGATCAGTGACAAAACAAAACATCAAGACGACCCCTAGAAATTCCCTCTCGGCGAGGTCAACCCTGCCTACACTCTTCTTGGTTTCTTGCTCCATATCGTAGACGGCCATTTGACCCAGCCCCACCAAATAGAGCCCGATATGATGAATGTAGAGCCCTACGAAATCCCTGTTCGCTCATCAGACTATGATGTACTCTACAAGACATCGCATTCGATGCCCAGTTGCTCATGTTAGAAGTGCATTCATTTTTGCATAGCATTTAGAGGCCTCTGGCATGTATGTACCCTCTTTTTTTTCTCCTGCCAAAAATAATTGACAACGCAGCATCGTGTCGTGCCACGTCGTTCGTGCAACAGGCTCCTTGTAGGCGTTTCATTACCGCCGCTATATTCAACTCCGGAAGTGAGACGGCTTTTTCACGTATAATTTCCAGTCAGCTTGAGCAGTCTCGAGGATGCGAAGCCGCGACGGCCTTCTACGTGACCTCCAACAACTTCGAAGAAGCCGGATCCGCCGACTTCCCCTGACGGCTGCTTGCATCACATCAGTAATGAATGTACAGAGTACTTGGCATTGTAAAGAGAGTGATAGCTCCTTTGGTTTCACTCGCGTCAAGGAAGGCAGTAGCTGCATGAAGAGTTCGAATCCGATAGCGATCATAAGATGATTTGGCTGCGACTGTGAGAATCGCGCAAGAGGCGCAGTAGGAGTGAGTGATTGGAGAAACAAGACGTGATATTTCCATCATGGCGTGGCGTGCGATGAGAGCCAAGAGGGAACAGGACTGCATAGATTGCGAGGGTTGACTTACATACCTGTTGGCGAAAGACTTGGGAGAGGATATGCTTTACACACGAAACACGTTACAGAGTACCGGACAACCATGAATCATGATACATGACTAGGTAAATACTTGAGGAGTGGGAACGGTCCCTAGGAACAGCAAAGGGGGCTGTGGAATACATAAGATGGTCGACTTCCATGAATCACGGCAAAGGCACTACATAGTCAAATACGAGGCACAGTTGATTATTTTCTTTTCAATAAAAGAAAAAAAAACACCGTCGTTACCCATTACGAAAGCCCATACACCACAGTATAAAATAGAAATGTTTTGAAGGGGTAAAACACATGTCATGCTAATTTCTCCCTTCCTCCATCTCCCTGCACACCCAGTGAGACGGAACTACCCACACCTAACACGAGGTAGAAGAAGTTTCAACAAGTGAGCCTGTTGCCCGCTGGACCAAGCCAACGTCACATAATGCACATTTACTGCTGCTTCTTCTGGGACTCCTTGGCAAAGACCGTCGCGTAAGGGTTCAGACGCAACATGACTTGCTTGTTGCGCAGAGGGTTCTTCTTCTGGACGGCACCGCGGCGGGTGGTGGCCTCGCCCTTGGGGGCGTTGAGCGAGCTCTGGATTTCGGAAGAGTTGATGAGACGGGTCAAGTCGGCCTGAGAGACGACGTTGGAAGGCAGGAAGAAGTCGCGCTTGTGGGCGGAGGCCTCGGTGGTGGAACCATAGATCTCGTCGAGGGCCTTGAAGGCGGCTGAGGTCCAGACGATGAAGCGGCCGAGGTGGCCACCGGGAGCAAGCTGGAGGAGGTTCAGGGCGCTGACAGGGCTGGTCTCAACACCGGGAATGTTGCGGAAAGCCTTGACAAGCTCCTTGCCGTCGACCTCGGGGTTGTAGACGACAAGAGGGCCACGTCGCTGGCGATGACGGCGGCCACGGAGCTTGCCCTTACCGGCGCGGAGCTTCTTGGAGTACTTGGCCTTTTCGAGATCGGGGCCAGCGCCGACAGCCTTGAGGAGAGCAAGGGCGGGAGCAGTGCGGGTGAAGGCGCCGGCGTCGAAGAGGGCTGAGTCGACGACGAGAGGGACCTCGGCGACGGTCATGATCTCGTGGCCACGTGCCATCAAGAGAGGAGCGGCGGCAGAGGCAGCCAGGGCGGAGCAGGTAGCATAGCGCCTGAGATTGTTAGTACATGGAACAAAGCTTTTCATGTCCAGGGCTTCGTGCGGTAGTGCAGTGGCACCAGCAGTCACAGCTGAGGAAGACCCGGGAAAGCAACTCACTTCTGGCCCTGGTTGACCTTGACGTGCCACTTGCGCCAGATCTTGGTAGGAGCGAACATGCGACCAGATCGACACATGTTACCGAAGGCAGCCTGACCAGCACGGTGGGTACCACCACCAGAGACACGAGGAATACGAGCGACAGCACGTCCTAGGTGAGGATTCAATGTTAGCCTTCCTATTCCCCTTTCTTTAACGGCTCCCCAAGCTCCAAGGTCAGGATAGATAGTGGAAGGTCAAATCGGATACACGTAGTCTCATCTCATCCGGTCAATCCGCGTGTCGTAACCTGCCGAACCCCGAACCTCCGGTTCATCCAGTCTGAGCAAACCAAGGCACGATTTTCGGCAACAACTCCGCATCAAGATAGGATGCCAATGAACTTCCCCGTGTCCTTGCTCGGACTATCTCATCATCGCCGGTCCCTTGATGGTTTCCTAAGGAGAGTAAGGGAAAATCCACGCACCAGTTCCCCACGACTCAGCAGAAGTCTGATGACCAGCCTTCTCGCTCACAGCATAAGGCTGGCGCTTGTTCTTGGCCATGCCAGTGTGCACACGCTGCACGATATCTGGTCGGATAGGGCTCGTGAAGACGGCAGGCACGGGGTGGGTGGCTCCCGTGGGAGCACCATCTTTGCCAATGATGGAGACGGTAGGTCGCGAAGCCATTGTGATGGATTAGACTGGGACCTTAAAAATTGTGAAAGAAAAAAAAGTGTTAGCCTAGGCGTCTCTCGAGTCAAACGATGACCGTGATACAGTCGTTGAAGGCGTTTGGCAGGTAGCAGCGTATTCCTTACCTCGATCGTCGGGCGGCGTCGTGATTTGGTGGACGAAGTAAGAATAGGGAGGGCGCGCGCTTTGCCGTGGGGGCTCCGTGATGAAATTTCTCACAACGGTGGGTTTTTTCGAACTGGAGCCTGGGGCATGCACTTTTTTTCTGGTGGGCGGCCCTAAGTCAGGTACGTACCTACTTAAGCGAGGATGCCCCACTGGTCCCTTGGAAGCTCAAAAGTTGGCACTAGGCAGTGTGAGCACAATAGTGTAGGCACATATAACGCACTGTACGGAGTACGTGCTGCTAGCCTGCTGTGAATGAAAGAACCAACACGTGTTGGGAGCTACGATACTTCGCAAGAAATCACCAGGTGAAAAAAAGTCAAGCAAGACATACACATGTGGCAGGAAACACAGATACACAGGCTGCACACGATTGCGTCATCACTATGAAGAAAAGGCATGGTGCAGTTCATCGTCACCTTAATGTCCAAGTCTAACTGATATCCAAAATTCATTCGTAGTATGCTATCACATGTATGTATCATCATCAAGTTCATGATATGCATGACAGCATTTCGCAGCATTAAGGTCGTCAACCTACCTTCCAAGAGCATCGCAACCTGCTCAATCCAAAATCTCGTCCCCAAAATCAACAATACGAAAAAAAGAACCACGATGAAAACTTCATGAGAATAAAAAGACACCTCCCAAAAAGAGACCTACTCCCACCGCTTCCATTCATCCACGAGCTTCCCAACTTGTTCCTCCTTCCACGAACTACTCGCATTCGCACGATCCACCTTAACAAGCTGATCATAAATATCCTTCTCCTTACGCCGCCTCTGCATAACTTTTTCCTCCAGATATTGAGGATCATTCCCCCGGCAGGACCGTCTAAAGATGTCCCTCATGCGCGCCGAGTACAGCTGGCAGGTCGCAGACGGTAGTCGCTGTGGTTTCATGTAGAAGTTGCGCGCAATAACGTTCCCGTCGCCGAGTTTGGGTTTGACGGCGTCCTCGAAGCAGTTGGCGCACACGGTGAATTCTCGGAGGAATTGCATTGTGTGCCAATAGCCGTCGATTACAGGTGTGTCTTCACGGCACTTGGCGCCGACAGTTAGGTGCCATAGCTTCCGGGCGAGGTCGTCTACGTCGGGGGGTTTCTTGGCCAGCATGGCTTTATCCGACGTCGTTTCTAGCGCGTCAAACAAGAGGACAAACTGTTTTCTGTCAGGCGTGAAGTGCAGGGCGCATACGTCTGTTCGCGGCCGGGAGTCGAGGGGCTCAAAGACGCCAGTTAGATTCGGTAGGAGGAGCTCGACGGTTCGTGCGCACTGGTAGCACACGGAGAAATTCTCTACTGCCATGCGAGTTTGGGAGTCCTTGACCGTAAGCCAGCTTCGTGTGGCTAGTTTGCTGCCAGGACAGGGCTCTCTGTTGGGGGAGGCGCCCACATTGGCGATTTGTTCAAGAAGCCGGAGGTCGGGCACCTTGTCCTTGAGAGTGAGAAGCCAAGCTATTCTGTACCAGGGAGAGAGACCAAAATCACAAGATATTGTTTCATCCGAGGGTCGCAACATCGGCTTGAACAGGGTTCGATACTCGGAGTTCGAAAATAGGCCATCGTAGCAGCTGGGACATATGTTGAAACTGGTGTGCGGAAGCGTCAGCCAATCCACCAACCCTGCAACAGGCTTCCGCCGGGGACACTCTGGCAGGACATTGGCTCCATCCTTGGAGTTGGATTCTGAAAACCGCCGGTAGGTTCCAATGGGCCTCTCGGTAGGGACTCCGTCTTTCGCGGGGTCGAAAGTCCCCGGAGTCCAGAGTTGCGAAGTATCCACTGCTGCAGGTGATGCAGGCAGACCGTGAGGCGATGTGGTAGAAGACCGGCGCGGAGAATATATTGGGGCAGGTACTGGCATTGTATATGTTCCCGACATGTCCATCGCTCTCGGCGTTCGTGACTCGGATGTTGCATCTCGTAGCCCGAAGCTCGCATGTGCTGGAACATCGTCGTCAGGATACGGCAGCGTGGCCTTTTGTGCTGCGCTTTCGCGTCGTCCTGTCGACCCAGGAGTCGGTACAACCGTGTTCATGGATGTCGCCTTGGCCGCCCCACGGGCCATTGCATTTACCCTCGCCCCTGCTGCCGCCGTCAAGGGGTAAGTACTTGTTCGGGAGGTTGATCGAGAGAATCCAGAGCATTCGTCTCTGCTGTCATGCCGCACCGCTGATTTGGCATCTTGGATAACGATGGGCTTCGAAGACGGACGAGCCAGATCGCGAGATCGTGTATTCTGGTCATGTGTGGAACGGCCTCGGTCTCGGGAGTTTCGCGGGGGGGACAACCTGGGTCTCGGCCCCTCTGGCCTCTTATCACTCCTTGCGTGCGAGTATTCGTCTCTAAATCGAATATTGGCATCGGTCGTCGTTCCGCGTCGCGGGCGATCGTTTTCATTGTCCGCATTGCACTGAATGCTAGAAGACGCTCGATGATGCGAGCGGTCACCACGTTCAGTAGTACGGTTGCGGTCGCGGTCACGCTCCTCCAAAGGTTGTCGTGTTCGTGACGATGACCGAGCACCATATGGTCCCGAGGATTGTGGCGTGCCGTGATATGCCTGCTCCCGCAAAGTTGGTCCGCTAGAAACTTTTTCTGGAGAAAGACACCGATTACCATAAGGACGAGACTGGCGATTCTCGCACGCATTGGGACTCGACCTAGGGGCGGCTGATCGAGTCCGGTGATGGAGGGAGGCCTGCCGCTTGTTCACTTCGGTATCTATGGGTGGTAAATTGTGCTTGCTCTTCCTCGGCTCAGACTCGGATCGTGCGAGGTCTGAATCCCTTCCATCGTTCGTTTCGGTCGGTATCGGCGCTTTTCTGCTCGAGGGCCGATCTCTCCGGCCATCCGTCCCAGTCGTTCCCGAGTATGCCTCGACGTCGGCAATCTGCTCCCCAACAGGCGGTTGCCGTTTCGAATCTTCTGGCAGAATCACGAAACGTCGTTCGGGATTGTGTTGGTGCACTTCGATGATGACTGGGTCTTGATCCACATCGCCTCTGGACGGCGGTTCCTCTTCGGAGTCTGCCGTTGGCGGCGGAGGGCCATATTCCCTGGCAAGCGAGACACTCTCATCTTCGACCGTCACTGGCGGCGGATGATTCTTTCTGGACGGCGGCGCGGGCACGAGATGGACGGTTCTGGGAATCTGGCCATGAGCGGGCACGGGTGGCGGGTTGGAGTCCCGACGAGCATGCGGCGAGATGAGGGGCGCTCGTGATGAAGCCGGTCTGAGTCGGTAAAGTCAGTGAACCGGCGCCTCCATCGGAAGCGGTTGCAAATACGATTCGTATGAGCGGATTTCTACTGACGGGTCAGTGCTGCGAGCGCGGGAGGAAGTGAAGTAGCCGGTGTTGAGCAGCTTCTCGATGTTCAACGCGTCGCCCATAGTGGACTTGCTGCTGCGTACCAATCGCAACTGCAGCGCGCGACAGGCATGGCACCGCCCGCTATTCGGCACCGACCGCAACCCAAAGGATTAGGGATACCGGCGAGTCGAGGCGTTGTGAGAGGCGCCCACAGTAACTTTCTTGTAGAGGTTTATTGGAGAGATGGGGTGGTCTTGAAAGTTGATGCGATGGGAGAACTTCATCATCAAGGCAAGGGCTCACGTAAATTCGACAAGGCCAATGACAGCAGGGAGCGGGCGAAAAGAGGGGAAACGAGCCGGGGTCCCGGGTACCTCGGTACCTAGTATGTATGTAGCCTGGAAGGTACCTACATATCGTACGAAGGTATGTATCTATGTATCTACGGATAGATACCTAATGTATGTATGTGCAAACATACATACATTAACTAGGTGCCTAGGCACATGTGTAAGAAAAAAAATCGAAATACATAACTGAACATATGACGAAGATGGATCAGAATTTCTCACATTCTTGGACATTCTGCAATGTTCTAATAAGGAGCGGAGATGTTGTTGAGGAAAACGTAAGAACTGCAGGTGCCATTTTCGAGAAGAGAACATTTTTTATAAGATCACCCCGCTCCTCCAGATTTTACTAAAAAAGAAAACAAGAACGACCACGCTGACCGCTACCTACCCGGGACTGAAATTGGAAATTTTATGTAGGACAATCCCCAGGTATGTAAAGTCTAGCTATATAGTGTCGAGACTCCTGGATTTGGAATTATAAATACGGTACAATCACGCAGCAACGCTCGATCCTGTATCCTTGCGCATAGGCAAGCACGTGGCACATGTTCTCCTAGCATCAAAGTGCACATCCTTGTGCCACGTTACACAGCTGCCGGAGAGTCTAAAAGCAAAACCCAATGGCAAGGGTCACCTGCGACTCGTAAGGCGCATGCATTTCTGTCTGCGCAAGTTGAGATTTGTGTATCTACAAAGTCTGCCGAAAAGCTCAGAGCGCTGAGAAGAAGTGTGTAGGAAAGACAGGCATTCTCATAATTCAACTTTCTGGCACGCACATGAGAATCTCCACAGCCCGTGCAAAACCTCCAGGATCGTTGCCTTCTTCCTCGGGCAGAACGAGGCTCGAAACATGAGGCGCCGGGAATAAGGAAGGCTGAGTTCATGAATTTTTGTATCCTAAAATCTATTGCATAAAGAGGCCCGCGATTGTGCAATGCGCATCAGCCAGCCTCAAGATCTCAAGCGGTAAGGTCTCTGTGTCAAACAGTCACGTTTCCTCGTCTTTATCTCCCCCCCTCATACCGAATCTCCTCGTACGCCCTCCTCTCATTCTCCGTCTCCGTCCGAAACCACCCATCCACCAGGTCCTCAACGTCGCGCCACGCAATCACCATCATTACCTCCCCAAAGTAATTCACCTCACCGGTTTGCCGGAACCCGAGCCCCCCAAATAGCGCCCTACTCCCTACGTTGTCCTCCTTAATCTTGACCATCAATCCCGCCATCCTTGCCTCCTCTCCCCCTCCATATTCTTTCAGAATGCCTTCCAAATTCCGCCGCACATATATCAGCAGACTTTCCACAGCGGCTCGTCCGTAACCTTTCCTCCAATGGCCCTTCTCCGCTACCATGACGTCGATCTCCCCGCGGAGCTGACCCGCCGTCTCGTCGCCTGGGGTCCCCAACTCGTCCCGGTAAATAAACATGTTTATGTCTCCCCTCATATGCTCCTCTGCATCTGCAATGCCAGCGTGAATGATGGCTGAGGCGCCGGGAGCGGGTGCCTCGCAGACAATGAAGGTGAGTTTATCGCATGATACGCGCCACGAGCGCTGGTTCTCGTACTCTTCTTGCAGGGTAAGTGGCTCTGATGCCGTGGCTTCCTGAATGGCCTGGGTTCATCATCAAGCAAGAACTTAGCGTTAGAAAGCTGAATCATTGAACTTCCTTTTCCCCACCCTTTTCTTTTTTCCTTAATCATCTTCCTCGTGGTACAAGTGGTGGCGTACTGGATCTTTCATCCAGGTGTGGTACCTGGGCACATGACGAGCTTCGTATGGCACGAGAAGGACCTTGCTGGCCTTGATGGCTGCGGTCGTGTTATCAAGGTGGGACCACGGTGTATGCGCACGCGGGTTGTGTGTAAGAGAGAGAGGGAGGGAGGGAGAGAGACAAAAAGGGTAATGGGGATGGAAAGAAGGCTGAAGGTACCTGTGTTTTGGTTTATTCGCATTCTCCAAGCCGCGGCTACTTCTGAGCCGCAATCGCGCGTGCGCGGTACTATGATGGTGAATTATCTGATGTGGTTGCGGCTGTGTGAGGTGGGAGAATCTTTGTGTTCACTGTTCTATCGTGGGGATGGGAAATTATCGAGATTCGAGACTGGAAAGTGTTTCGCTCCGCTTCGCCCGGCTCCATTTTTGCTCGGCTTCCAGAACTTAGGTACTTAACTCCGAAGAGCACGAATCGACCAAACATGTCGGAGACTCGGAGCCCATAGTTGGCATGACAGTAATGAATTATTAGTGAATTATAACATACTACCTAATACGTACCGGGATTACGGGGAATCATGTAGCATCGTGATCGTGGAGAGGACGAGAATCACATAATGCGCATCAATCATATCGTGTTCTCTACTAATTTTGTACAGTTCAACACTTGGTGCATCTTGTTGCCTTCCTACCTGCCCATCAAATAGTCGTATACTTGGTCGCACCTGCAGACTACTCTCAGTCTTGATCACCACGCACGCCTCTACTTGGCGGTCTTGTTGGAGTCTCGTCGGCAGTCTGTTGAGCTGCAGCCTGCTTGACAGCGACCATCTGGTCCAGCATTTCGGCCGCCTCGTGCTTCCCGAATCTGAGTTCCATGACCATATAGTCGGCCACTTGATTTCTCGGATTAGTCGTTACATCGGAGAAAGCAATTTTAAGTCGCTTCAAGAACGTTTTGTTGAAACCTTCTGCATCGGGCATCGGTGGGAAGATGCTTTTCCACTTATTCATGCGGGCTGAAGCATCTGGAGATCCGTCCATCAAGAAATCGACGCCGTACGATGAATCCTTGCCTTTGACAGCGTATTCAATTGTCCTTCGATCTGGCGCCACGCCTAACTCATCGAGCATGAGCCCTGCTTTGGTGGGCATAATCGGTTGTAGCAGGATAGCAGCGATGCGCAACGCCTCTGCAGCGTTGTAAATGACCAGGTGCAAGAGCATGCGCGCCTTAGGCCCTTCTTCTTTGGCCAGCTTCCATGGCGCCGTTTCTGATATATAGCGGTTGGTCTGAAAGCACGGCAAATTAGAAGGAAGAACAAGAAAGAAAAAGGGTTGGAACAGGGGCTTGCACGAGTGAGGTTTCTGATCTCGGATCGGATATTTCTTACCTCTGTTAGAAGTCTAAACAGCTCAAGGAGAGCGCCACTCGTGTGGCAGTGGTCCAGTCTCTCACAGTATTCAGCCGGACAATCCGTCAAATACTCGTTCAAGCTTGTGTATTGTGTACCTGAATACTTTCTGGCCATGGCCTGTATCTTGCCCTCGCGGAAATCTCTCATGACTTCCACAAGTGACCACCTCTCTTTAAGCTTAGACCGCGTGATTCTGTATAATAGATTTCCCATATTGGCTTGCAGTTCTTTCATGTATACCACTCCAATTTGTTGGTTTGAGTAGCTCATGTCTCTAGATAAACCTGCGTTGCGCATGAGATAGTAGCGCAGTGCGTCAACGTCCCACCGTTGCAAGGCAAAGAACGGGTTTACAACATTGCCCACCGACTTGGACATTTTTTGATTCGACATGGTCCAGTGGTTGTGGCACAGCAGATGCCTTGGGGGCGGAAGTTCCAGAGCCATGAGTAGCGCGGGCCAGTAAATGGCATGGAAGCGAAGAATGTCCTTGCCAACGATTTGCATGTCTGCAGGCCAGATGCCCATGCCTTCGGATCGTGAGTGCCACTTGCTCCCGTAACCCGCTTGTGTGATGTAGTTGACCAGCGCATCAACCCAGACATAGATGGTTTGACTGTCATCCTCGGGGTCAGGAATACCCCAACTCAGCCGTGACGCGGGCCTTGTGATGGAAAGATCTTGCAGATTGTCCTTCACCCACTGTCGGACCTCCTTCAATCGATGCGCCGGTGTAATCCAATGCGGGTTCTCGTCGTAAAACTTCAAGAGTCTATTTTTGTACTTGGTAAGTGGAAAAAACCACGTTTCTTCCTCCACCCATTCGACCTCACTGCCCGTCTCGACGCTGACCATAGTTTTCTTTCCAGTCTGGGGCACAATGCCTGTCCTGACCATGCTCTCGGGGTAGAAGCATTCGTCGCTCACTGCATACCATCCTTTATGGGTGCCTTTGTATAGGCCCAAGTGTTCCGGTAACGCATGCTTGAGTTGTAGCCAGAACTCACTGACTGCCTCCTTGTGTTGTGGATCCGTAGTTCGCATGAAGGCGTCGTTCAATATGCCACCCGCCGCAGCAAGATCTCGAAACTTGTTGGAGTTGGTGTCGCAGAATTCTTTAATGTCGACTCCTTCTTTTTCTGCGGCGCGCTGAACCTTCGACCCATGTTCGTCTGTTCCAGTGAGGAGAAAGGCTTCGTTTCCTTTTAACTGTTGCCATCGTTTCAAAACATCACCCAAGACCATTGAGTAAAAATGACCAATATGAGGCGCTGCGAGGAAATTTGAGCAAGTTTGCAATCAGCTTTGATGCCTCTATACAGCGAGTTATTAGAGATGCTTTTGAGGCAGTTCACACACCGTCATTGACGTAGAATATTGGCGTTGTGATGTAGTATGGCTTCTTTGAGGAGGAGAGGGCTGCAGGGTTTGTGCTGCTCCATCGAGCACCTCCAGGCCAACTGCGGCTGCAAACTGATTGTAATCGATCAGAAATGTTCAGTCGAGCTCGCCGTAGCCCTGAAAGAGCTTGTGAAGACGATGGCCTCATGACGGTGTTCGGCAAAGGAGCCGTCGTGTGCGAAGGAACCGGGCATGCGAGGTTGTTCAAGGTCAAGATGCCGTGAAGCGCAAGAAGTCAAGAAATGACAAACATGCGGACCCACCCATGTGCGCCAAACTCACCCGGTTCACGGCGCATCTTCCTGAATCCTACATAGGTACATATCTTGAGCCTCTTGAATCTTGCGCCATCGTCGGGTTTGCGCCGCAACACAAACCTGTTTAAGTGTTTTGACACATCGCAAAGCTACGTCGCTTTTTATTTGCTCGAGCCGAGAACTTAGGCGAGATGTCGCTCCCAGATGCCAACACCCAGGCCAAGGCCTCCATCGAAGGTCAGACTTTGCGCCGCGGTTTCGTCTGCTTGCTTCAACTTTGTGTCTTCAACCCATCTAATCCTTTGCTTGCCCTTTAGCTGCTGAAATATTTGTCAACCACTACTACCAAGCTCTGAACAAGCAATCGTCGCTTTCCGATTTCTACATTAACTCATCGGCGAAATACACCATCGCCGCCGACATTTCGATCAATGGATCCGTGGTGGCCACACCTGCTGCCTACTCCACGCTTTTAGAAGGTCAAGGCGCCGGCGTTCGATACGATATGGAATCCTTCGACGTTCACGTGATCAATCCTTCGACGAAGTACGCAGCGCCCAAGAACATTCAGGACAACACCAAAAGTGAGAAGAACGGAGCACGAATGAGCCTTGTGGTAACAACAATGGGAAGAGTTCAGTTCGGCAAGGGCAGAGAGGCCGCGCGGAAGACGTTCACTGAGACGTTCGTGCTCGTACCAAACTGGGACTCCATGGCCAAGAACCCGCCTCGTGGAATCAAGCGATGGCTGATAATGTCGCAAAATTTTCGCGCTCTGTGAGCGTCACCACTTCAACGGGGACACGGGAGAGGGGGAAGCTCTTACGATTAATGACCAAGAAAATGAAGGCACGAAGGCGAGATACATTGACAAAAACTCACGTACTAGTTGGGACAGGAGAGTACTACATAGACGGATGGGTACCCAGATCATGAGCCCGATCTCATGGTAGTCCCCAGATGCGATGGATTCAGTGTCTTGGCGATGGAGTTTGGGCAGGCTGATTTATGTGCCTCATTTCCTCATGTCAGGGCAATTTACATATCTCTTTTTTGAATAGAAGACGGCAGGAGGGCAACAAGTCTAATTGCAGACAGAGCCGCATGCTTGTGAATTTGTGAACAATGCATCCATCCTGATTCCTGCATGATTTCCTGTGCCTGCGGTTGGTTGGCTGGGGCTGCTCTGTTGTTGAATTGAGACTCTGAGAGTCGAGACTACCTATACATTAGGTACAGTACATACTACCTGGTATACCTACCTCTCAGGTATGTATCGCGCCCGCGAACATGTTAATAAGGACATTTGGTGGAGCCCCTCAAAGAACAATACTTAGCCACACCAAGCCTTCTCTATTCTTCATTTCTGAACCCCGCTAATATCGTAACTGCCAACATGGCGCCCAAGGCAAAAGCTGGTGGGAAGGGAAATGCAGCAGAATCCAAAGGTAACGAGCCCTAGTTCGTAGAAATAGGGTTTCCTATAAAAGCTGACCAGAGACCTCCAGAGCCTGCTCCAGAAACAGTCGACCAGCGCACGACACAACGCTTTTACCAAACGAACCCCGCCGAGAAGAGATTCGAAGAAGTTGGATTTCCTGGCTTGACGCCTCAAGAAAAGACAGCCTACACTTACACAAAGCTCGTTCTTCCTGTAATCGATCATAGAGTTCCTCTGTCGAATAAAGCAGAGCGCGAATACTGGAAACAAGTCACTAAGGACGGCCTCCCCATCCGCCGCCTGCGCAAAGACTACGTTTGGGGCAAGGATAAAAGCGGCAGAGATATTGGCACGTACAAGCTTGAGGACTTCCAGCACCGCACTTTGCAGCAGGCCCGCCTCTCCGCATTGGACATACTTCACCATCAGTTCTTGTCAAAACGTAAAACCACACTCGCCAACGGCTGTGATATGTCGGAGCAAGAAATCGTCGACGAAAAGATGAGGAGAAAAGAGATGTCTGCTTTGAGGAAGGAATTGTACGGTCAAATCACTGGCTCGCTTGCCAATGATCCAGAATGGGACGACGTGATACCCATTCCTCATAGTGAACCTGCCGATGCTCTCGCACAAATTGCCTACCCAGACGACTACGCTGAAGGTGGGTCAACGACAACTGTGACTTTGCCATAATGTCGCTGACGATCCCAGGCGTTTCGTACCTTCGTGCGGTCATGGCAGCGCAGGAATGCTCGCCACGCTGCCTTCGTCTTACCGAGCACATTATTTCGATGAACCCGGCACACTATACCGTCTGGCTTTATCGCTTCAAGATAGTGCAGACGCTACAACTTCCCATTCCCGAAGAAATCAATTGGCTCAACGAGGTGGCCATGTCGAATCTCAAGAACTACCAGATCTGGCATCATCGTCAGTTGCTAATGGATCACTATGTGCCCAGTATTGCCTCAGAGAAGGAGACTGTTGCGAAGCTTGCCAGAACCGAGATTCAGTTTGTCAATACCATGTTGGAGGAAGATGCCAAGAATTATCACGTCTGGTCCTATCGGCAGTATCTGGTAAAGAAACTAGGCATGTGGAATATGACCGAGCTCGCCGCGACCCAAAACTTGATCGAGGACGACATCCGCAACAATTCCGCCTGGGCTCATCGCTTTTTCCTCATCTTCTCTGACCCTGCCATGTGTACAGCTGATTTACCAGCAACGGCCCATGATCCTAAAGTTCCTGCTTCTGTAGTTGACAGCGAACTTGGCTACGCAAAGGAGAAGATTGTTCTCGCGCCACAGAACCAGTCAAGCTGGAATTACCTTCGCGGCGTCCTGACCAAGGGTGGTAGATCCTTTTCTGATGTTGTCGAATTTTCGAGTCAGTTCGTCACATGTCTGGGCGAAGAGGGCGAGGATGTCAAAAGCTCGCATGCATTGGAAATGCTGGCCGATGCGTATGTTCAGTCTGGAGATACGGCCAAGGCAAAGGTATATCTGCAGAGATTGTGGGAGAAGTGGGATCCGATCCGTGAGGGATACTGGAAGCACAGGGCAGCGGAACTAGAAGCAGAGGCATAAATGAGAGAAGCGACATGTGTATATGGATAGGTAGCTCTCATCATCTCGTCAAATATGGGTGAATTATATCTTCTTCTGTTTGACGGCCGCGACGTTGTCACTGTTGGTGAATCTCGACTTGCTTCCAAGTTCCATGTCGTTGCTCAACGCGGACGCCCCACTTCAGCTTAGGTACCTAGGTACATGAGCCTGCTGAGCCTGATGCTCTTCCCAGAATTTTGTCCAGACACTTGGAAGGTCCGACTCCAGCCCCACCAGAAACCATCACTTCAACTGACAATAGTCACGTCTTTCACATTCACGTTCTCACCTTTTGTGTTGTCACTGCACCTGGCCGTCTCATCATTGTTTGTTTTTTCGTGTGTGCTCCATGTCGCGTCTGGACTAAGAGAAAGTGTGAAGGCAGCACTCAGATTCGATTGTCGTCAAATATTATCCACGTTCGGTTTTTGGTCTCGTCGTAACCTCTTGCCGTTATCGTTACACTCGCCACGATGTCGCCTTCTACGTCTGCCAAATCGCAACACATAAGCGCACTTGTGCAGAAGCTCGGTGACTCGGATCCGGACTTTCGGTTTATGTCCTTGAATGACCTCTTGCAATTATTACAGTCCGCCAAACCAGACATTCTCCAGCACGATTACAATACAGCTGCGCGGGCCGTGGACGGAATCATCAAAACGCTTGACGATCAAAATGGCGAAGTCCAGAACCTGGCGATTAAATGGTAAGCTTCCACGCTTACCGGCTTTCCATCTTGTTGATCATCTCTGACATAAATATATCTTCTCTTTTCCATTACTTTAGTCTGGGACCTCTCGTTAGCAAGCTCCCGACATCAACCATCGCGTCTTTGGTCGACAAGCTGTCGTCGCTAAAGCTCAAGAACTCTGTCGATAACTCGGTGCCTTCGCTAGCGCTTCGGGCTGTCCTGATATCCCTGCCTCGTCCTGTGCCTGGCTCAACTACTACGACCGAAGTTCAAACGGCCTATGATGCCATCCGGAACGTCCTCATACCTCGTTTGATCGGACCCAGCGCATTATCAGACCAGAGTCGCTTTTCGACACGAGTTACTTCGCCTGAAGTTCCCACCGGCATGCTTCAAGACCAGAATGAAGTAAATCCTGAGGCGGTCGACGTTTTGATTGAGGTAGTGCGTTGCTTCGGCCCTCTCCTCCAGTCAATCGAGGTCGAGGCTTTGCAACAAGTGGTCATGCAATTGCTTGAGAGCAAAAAGGGTACTTCGGTAGTCAAAAAGCGAGCCGTGGTTGCTATTTCCATGCTCGCCATTTATTTGACAGATGAGCACCTGAATGAAGTTATCCGGAGGCTGACATCAAGGCTGGCTGACACCAACACCAGTGCTGTGACGCGCCGTCTTTACATCTCCATAGTGGGTAGCATGGCTCGATCAATACCTGTTCGCTTTGGGCCACACATTCCAAAAGTTACGCCGTTCTTGCTTCGGGCTCTTTCCGAAGATGAGCTTGCAAGCCATCTTGAAAGAATAAGTGAAGGCGATGATCTCAGTCTGGAATTCAATGAAGTACGAGAAGCAGCGCTGGTTTCGCTGGATGCCTTCATGGCATCCTGTCCTCAAGACATGCGCCCCTTCACCGACGTCATAATAACATCCGCTTTGCGGTATCTCAAATACGACCCCAATTGCGTGGTTGATGAGGACGCCGAGGATGAGGACCACATGGATGTGGACGAGGATGAGGCTGCCGATGAGGAAGACGACGAGTTTGATGCCGACGACGGCTTCGAAGACGACGACGATGACGCTAGTTGGAAGGTCCGCCGCTGTGCTGCCAAAACTCTCTACACACTCATTTCGACTCGTGGGAGTGGAGATCTTCTCGAGAATGGAGTGCTCTACAAGCAAGCTGCCCCTTCTCTAGTAAAGCGCTTCAATGAACGGGAAGAGAACGTGCGTCTGGAAGTAATTTCGGCACTGAGTCTCTTAGTTCGCAAGACTGGCGAAGGCCTTCACATTGCCAACTCTTCTCTAGATGATCCTGAGCCCGCTGTCGCTCCTACACAGCCACCTCTCAATCGTAAAAGGCGACGACAGAGCAGCGTTGGAGCAGCTAACGTTGTCACACGAAGTAGGGCTGCCAGGCCTGAGCTCACTTCGCCGGTTCTCGAAACGATGCCGGCCAAAGGTCCTCAAGCAGACTTGGCCCAACTTACCCCAAGCATTGTCAAGGCATCTATTCAACAACTAAAAGGGAAAACTGTTGCCACGAAGCAGTCGATTGTCAACTTGCTCGATGACATTATTTTGGTGCAGTCCGGAGGCCTCGGATCATTTTTCGCGGAACTTATCGGACCCATACTTGAAGCTGCAAAGTCCAGCGGCCACGGTGCGGTGGCATCGTCACTTGCAGCCGCCGGAGGTTCTGCCTCCGCGACCGCCAGTACGCTCCGAGTCGCAACATTGAGGCTGATGGGCGACATCTTCAAAACACATTCATCCTCGATCTTACAGCCACACCTGACTACGGTGGTCGCAGGCGTGACTGCGGCAGTTCATGATAGATTCTACAAGATCTCAAGTGAAGCCATCAAAACATCGGAGGAGCTCGTAAAGGCTATCACCCCTCCCGGGTCGCGCATTTCAGACTCCAAGTACAAGTCAGAATTACAGTCACTCTATCAAGTCATTACCGACAGATGCACCGCAAACGATGCTGATGCGGAAGTCCGTCAAAAGGCCATTCATGCCCTCGGAATCTTCATCTCTCGAGCCCTGGCAGAGGTTGCTGGCCGATCATCTGATAGTGTTGATATACAGCAAGGCCTCGAAATCCTCCGCGAGAGACTCTTAAATGAAACGACTAGACTTGCCGCGGTGCGTGCTGTTGATAATGTTGCGTCCTCTGCCACTTGCTCTGAACAACTCGACAATGCATGGGTTCAGCAGGTCTGCCTTGAGCTCTCTACGCATCTCCGCAAAGCCAACCGAGCTCTTCGCGGATCAAGCGCCAGCGCCTTGAAGCACCTGATTCTTTCTCCTGCTGCCAGGGACAGGCTCGAGAAGCCAACTGTAGAGGTGGTTGTCTCGGCCCTAATACCCGCTGTTGCGAATGGGGATACTCATCTCCTAAGCCCGGCTCTTTCGATCCTCGCAAGCTTAGCTCGAGACCATTCTGAAGTTGTGGTCTCCCAAGGTCTAGTATCCTCGCTCTGTCAGCTCTTGAAGACCCAGTTTGCCAGCATTGTACTGGATCAAATCCTGGAGCTTGTAGCCAAGATCGGGGAGAGCGGTGCAAGTCAGTCCCTTATGACGGGTTTGCTGAATGATGTGAGCGTGTCCGGAGATCCTTCTGTCGTGGGCCGGGTGATTGGTACGCTGCTGGTCACTGATGATAGTTCGGCGGTCGTATCCGTCGACAGCTTCATTAGCGAACTCCAGCGCAGCTCCGAGTCCGGCGACGAAGCCCGTGTGAGTCTGGCTCTCGCCGTGCTAGGAGAAACTGGCATGAGATTAGGCCCAAAATCACCTCTGCAGCCAGACTTGTTTTTGGGCCAATTTCATCCCGAACCCGACAAGGTATCTTTGGCGGCCGCGATTGCGCTTGGCCGTGCTGGATCTGGAAATGTTGTCCAATACCTCCCAGTCATTCTGAACAAGATGCAGGCTGGCGGTAACACCCAGTATCTTCTCATCCAGTCGATTAAGGAGATCCTTTACTCAGCCGCGAGTCCATCAGCCAATCTTCAAAAGTATGAGGTGCCTATCTGGGATCAGCTGCTGACTGCTTCGGAGACGGCGGACAATCGAGTCGTTTGTGCGGAGTGTGTGGGACGATTGGTCACTCTTGACCCTGCTGCTTTTCTGCCCAAATTACAGGTAAGTTTTGCTTTCGTTGACGTGAAGGCAGCCTTGGCACGGCTAACGGGATCCAAATAGTCCGTACTGAAGAACAAGTCGCCGGGTATTCGAGGCATGGCTGTCCAGGCCGTGCGCTACACGCTGCCCGAAAGCGACGACGCCTTTGATGCCATGCTCAAGACAACACTCATCAGCATGCTTTTGACCATGCTGCAAGACGCGGACACGGAGATCCGAAGACTAGCCATGACGACACTTAACTCTGCCGCTCACAACAAGCCGGACCTCATTCTACCCCACCTCGGAGAGCTGATGCCGTTTGTTTTGACTGAATCTGTGATCAAGCCTGAGCTAATTAAGGAGGTCATGTTGGGCCCTTTTAAACATTTGGTCGACGATGGACTTGAAGTCCGAAAGGTGAGACCCTATCTTTCCCACGAGCTTTATTTTCCTTTTCCTGTCCCTCACCCTTGGCTCTGCAATTTTGAAAGAGTTGATGGTTTCATTTACTAATCATTCTTGACAGAGCGCCTACGAGACGTTGTACGCACTGATGGAAACAGCCTTCACTCGCATCAACCACATCGACTTCTTCGACCGTATCATCGCCGGTCTCCGAGACGACAACGACATCCGGCAGCTCTGCAACCTCATGGTCTCCAAGCTGATTGTGATTGATCCCGACGAAACGTTCCGCAGATTGGACTCCATTGCAGAAGCCTACAAGGCTGTCTTGTCCGTCAAGCTCAAGGACAACGCCGTGAAGCAAGATGTCGAAAAGCAGGAAGAGGCAAACAAGAGCGTTCTCCGCGTAACGCTCCTCCTCGGAGATAAGATGAAGTCCATGACGGGCAATGCTGGCGCCGTGATCGGCAATGCGGCGGGCGCGGCGGGAGTGTGGACTTCGTACTGGGAGTGGGTGAATCGGGATTATGAGAAGCAATTGAAAGTGTTGGGTGATGAGAAGAAGGAGTTGCAGGGCCGGATGGTGTGAGTTAAAAAAAGGGGATAAAGATGATGGATGACGAAGAAGAAAACGATGACGACCCAGCTGCTGTTTGTTTTGCAGTGGAACACGACGAGCACGGTAGAGCCGCATATCATAGTTTTTGCATGCGGGACTTGCAATGGAAGTTGATTCATTTAACGCGTTGTAGCAATAGGAGTAGCAATGCAGCTCCTCGTATATACCTGCCCACCTACACTCAATCACTCAATCACCCTTGATCATGTCTCCCGGCGTTTGGGTAAGGTATGCTGTGCTGTGCTCCATCGCGGATCCATGCATATATCACTACTGTTTTTCGACATGAGAGTCCAACCAAGTTGCAGTTTCCAATCAGTGGCTACTGTCTACCATCGAGATGAATAATCTTGGTACACCATGGCGGCGGCGTCCTTGGCAAGAGGCCTGGCTGTGTCTTGGACCACGCATGAAGGGCAAGCGAAGCGCATTCAGGAGCTGGCTGCATACTGACGGCTGTGCAAGACGCTCAATGTCCGGAAGAGAGAGGTCCGAGGAACATTCAACTCTTGTCACTTGATAGCTTCCAACACCGACTTGTCAAGGCTTTAAGAACCAGGCAGCATACATAGTAAATGTCGTGACAGTCGGCCGTTGACTTTTCTTCTGCTCATGAACCATGCGTTGTTGTCCCAGCATCATGCCGTTACGTAACCTGCACCCTCTCTAGTCCTCAGGAGTGGTCCGCTCCAGTACCCTTGGTCCCTTGGAAGCCGCATCGTCGCTTGTTTCGGACTCATCATTCCCCGACAGAGGCACGTTGGCCCCATTGTCTAGTTTGCCTTCTCCTCTGCGCTCTGGCGGGATCAGACTAGCCAGCCATCGCGGCACTATGAAGCCAGAGCCGACGAGAAGCAGAGCGATATGGCCAATAGAGAATCCCAGAACGTGGAGGGGGTCTTCACGAAGGACGTAAAAGGATGGATAGGAGAAGCTGTATACGATGGCGAGGATGGGGGCGGCGATGTAACGAAGGATCGGAGCCCATAGAGGTGAAATTTTCCAGTTCTTGTGGCTGGTGATGATTTCATTGAGGTCGCGACGAAGTTGGTTGCCCTAAAACACTCGTGTTAGAAAGATCTTCCTTCTTTCTTTTTGGGAATTCTTTTTTATTTCGGGGAAAAGTGTAGAAATGCCAAACATCATTCATTGCTCGCCGTATGATCAAGCTCTGTAATTTTTTTTTAAAAAAATACCACTTACAGAGTATAATGCCATGTACTACATGCGCTGCATGACAATGTTTCTGTGCCACCACGATGGTGCTGGTGAATTTGGCGTATCTCCAATGGCGACAGAGATGATAGTACAGACGATAAAAAGACCAAGCCCAATGCCTGCACCGAGGCCGAACGAAAAGGCTTGCGCAATGATGATCCCCAGAATCATGCCACCAAAGTAGCCAATGTTGTAAACAGTAAAAGCAGTAAGGCCAACTTGTCCCACGACATCTCTCCATCGATACGCCGTCGTCGACGCGGCGCATTCGGCCCAAACGACAAATACCAGCGCGACATCGTTGATCCAGCGGTCGACCGCCGTGAGGAGGAAGTATCCGAATTCGGTGCAATATGGCAGCGATAAGAGAAAAAAGACAGCGACTACCCACGTCACCACGATGGTCCGGTTCCAGCGAGGCTGAGCATCCATGATCAGAGTCACAATCGCATCTACCATGGCAAAAGCAGAGCTGTATCCCATGACCATGAGCGTGAGAAAGAGCAGAACGGCCCAGAAGTTGGCGCCGGGCATTTGCGCCACGGCTGACGGGAGCGCGATGAAGCCGACTGTGAAGCTGCCAAGACGAACACCATCTTTTGGAGAAAGGTCCAAAAAGCCGACGACACCGTATACGGCAAAGGCAGCAATGTTTTCAAAGAAGACGTTGCTGGCAACGATTAAAATAGAGTCCATGACGGCATTGGAGTACTTCTTATTATACGAAGCGCACGAAGTGAAGTAGCCGAACCCGACGCCCGTCGAGAAAAACACCTGACCGCACGCCGTCTGCCACATCTCGCCGCTTGCAAGGTTCTTGCTATCCCAAGTAGCCCAGAAAAGCTTGACGCCTCTCGACGCGTGCTCCAACGACAACGATCGTCCAACGAGAACAATGGTCATCACGATGGACAGCCCCATGGTGAAGTAGACAACTCGTTCCGTGACTCCCACGCCGCGGAATATCGAGGCCCAAACCAGGAACCATGTAAACAACGTCCATCCAACCGTCTCTGAAACCATGCCCACGCCGGGATAAGAAGCATACGCCAGGACTTTGGACTTGTCCTCCGAAAAGTGTCCCGGCACGGGTTTGACATTCGCCAAGACGTCTTTGTAGAAGAAGGCCTCGCTTCTCCCTTCCCACGGCAGGGGTTTTTGGAACGAGCCTCGAAAGAAGCGCATGACCCAGGCCAAGTTGACGACAAAGTACGGGCTGATGACGAACCCGACATAGAGAAGACTAAGGCCCAGTCCTTTCAGGCGGTGATGGATGGCATTGTTCGCGACGACGCAACCCCCGCGATAGGCTTGGCCGATGGCTAATTCGAGAAGAAGTACAGGTATTGCAATTAGGAACACACACAAAAGGTATGGAATGAACCATTGTAAGCCATGGTTATTGAAGACCTGGGATGGATAGCGCAGCAGATTGCCCATGCCGGCGCAGCCTCCCATCGCGGCGACCAGGAATGCCGTCCGGGAGCGCCATTGATCGCGGCCGTCGGACGACTTTTGAGGCGCAGGTAGTATATGCCCGAATGATGACCTGAGGCGTTTCATCGTTGTTGGAGTCGTCATGGAACTTCGGAACTTCGCCTCGTTGGCGGTGCGGGGGGGAGAAAAAAATATACACGGATATGATCATATGGTGATAACTCAACCTGTTCGCGAAGAGGACGAGTAGCAGAGAAGAGGCAAAAGTATTCCCAGTGCTGGCCAAGGATTCTGAAGGCATTGTTTGGAAAGTGCACACCGCACCCGCGACGACGCCTTCCAAATCAGGTTGCCTAGAGTGACCAGTTAAGGGCTTCCGGTGAAGCCAAGCCACAAACATTTGGTCAGTGTATCAAGATAGCGCCCTGAAGGAGTAATTACCGGGATAACAAGCTGTATTTTCCACAAGGAAGGATGTTTCAATGCAATCGACAACATTCGATGTTGCGATACTCACTCAGTCGTGCTATCTACTGCCCAACGTCGATACAAATCCAACCGGCTACACGTCTCGCAAGTCGCAACATCTGTTCATTACTTTGATGTAATACTTTACGGCTTTCTCTTCATCTTAGGTTAATGACAGAATCCTCTCGCCCGCTGGCCTTTCATCATTGGAACTCTTCGTAACGCGCAGTCTTCTCCCTTCATAGTTCATCTAAAGACTATCGCAGACGTTCCTTGCCATTAATAAGACTAGTACTCTCTTCTTCTCTTCTGAAGAGACGACGGCTTGTATACTACTGCTGACCTGGACGCTGTCCCCTCCAATTGAGAAGAGCCAGGATAATAGATCTGTTCCGAATGTTCAGCTCCACGGGCGCCATTAGGCCAATATCCAGTCGTATGTTTTCTCCTGCTATGTGGCGACGCCGACTGCGTCTGCCGTCTCTGCTGCCCTCTAGGCCTTTCCACTAATTGATGGGTTTTCCGTCCTCTCCAGTGATGAGTACTAGGAGCCAACAACCTCTGGCGCGACCTATCCTTGGCTTCCTCAAGCGAAGTGGAATCATGCCCTTCAACCCTGCGCAACCACTTCACAGGCGCATCAGTGCTCGAAGATGCAGGCTTACCATAGGAGAAATCTCTATGAGCCCGAGGCGTTTGAGACGTCGACTTTCTGGCGGAGCGGACTTTACGGTATGCCATCCGCGTTTCGTGCAAGAAGGAGCGCATGTGCAACTCGCAGACTTCGTTCCGGGCGGGGAAAACGTAACTCAACGGAGCTGACTTGGAGGCGATGAGAAAGATTTCAGAGTGTGTGAAAAGAGGAAATCCGTGGAGGTTGAAGGTATTAAGGGCGCGGAGAATTGCGTTCAGGTCGGCGGTTTGAACGTGATATGCCGGTGGGTGTTCATCGTTCTGCTTCACTGCGTAGCCATAAGAGGGCTTTTCAATGATTGACCCGAGATAATTGAAGAATTCGTACTCGAGAGACAAATCTCTGCCAGAAGCAGTCTGGGACGCATTGAGTTCTTCCTGTAATGAGTGAATATGTTTTCGTCTCTGTGAGGCAGCTAAACTTCTGAGGGATTCAATGTCCAGACAAGACGATTGTCTCATGGCCATCTCCCAGGGCTGCCGGTCGTCCGTGCGGCAAATGACGGCATATTGAATGGCGTTTACTAACAATCTGACATCGCCTCTCCAGAAAGAATGGACGACGAGAGCATGCAAAGCTTTGCAGAAACTCTCGGACCACAGGGGGCTCTCGTTTTGGTCGTTTTGGTCGCTATCAAGTCGTGAGGAGAATGCAGCAGTAAGCTCAAACCCATCATATATGAGTCCGTATTGGGGGGATATGATTGACACGGGCGAGCATTGCATCAGAGTGCATGAGATTCTCCAGAGCTTGTGAAGTTCCTGGTTCTGGCTTCCGATCCGGGCGAGAGCCAACTTTGTACTGGAGTTATTCCAAGTGGCCATCAGCCAGAGCTCGTCTTGAGCTGTCCAGTCTTCGTCGATAATGGGAGATGCAGGACCGACCAATGCACTGACATTCTGCTGTGACTGTTTACATGAGACTCGCCTAATCTCCCATTCATTTTTGAATTGATCGATTCCTGCTTCCAAAACGACAGGAAGTGAATGGCAAATAGTCTCCGCTGCAATGGCCTTCTTTGTTCGGGGCATCTTTGCGCCCTGTATTGGATTTATTTCCAACTTGACATTGGAAGGCAGTTGAGTTGGGATCGATTAGTGTCCAATACAATCGAGTGATGGGTCGAATGAAAGTAATGTAGATGAAGAATGGTAAATGCGAAATTGGAAGAGTCGCAGATGCATGAAGATCAAGATATTTTGGCATATGTTTTTGAGGGATACCCGGTAAACGGAGACGACAAGATACTGAAAATTTGCACGCCCGATGTACCAGCTGCTGCCAGCAGTCTTTTGTGTTTGGCTGCCGAGTTGTGATTCATCGCCCAGTTTCACGTTCAAACACGCCCGTCGCCCTGACCGTGTTCGACGCCGGACTTCCAACGAGGTCAAGATTCCACCATCTTTCTCCGAACCAACTAGAAGCCATTGCTCGAAAATCAAGTGAACATGCCATGGAGCGCTCAGCGACTTGGACAATGGACATGTAATCGCCTTCTCAACTCTGACAACTCAACATCCTCACAAGGGAGAACTGCAGAAACCCCGCACACTGATACAACAGGACGTGACGGAAACTGCAGAACATGACCACTGGGATCAGCCACAAGTTTGGAGTTTGGCTCAGTTACGCACGAATTAAGGGATGGCGAGAACTGCCGCTCGGAGCGATCAGGTCGCGGATAGAACACAAGGTATCTGCATGTGGATATTATCAGATTGCCGAAGCCGCGTCGTCCGTGAGGGAGTTTGCGTAAGCGCAAAAGGCACAGTGGGATTCTATGGCTTGTCGCTGCATGAAAATGGTGACAGATTGACGTGGCTTCGAGAAGAAATAAGCTCAGGGTCGTGGTGTTAGCTAGGAGGAGCTATAGTCTCGGTTCTATAGGTAAATTTGCTACATCACTGGTGAAAGAAAGACAAGGCCAGACCAATCTGAACGAGCTCTGCAGTGCTGTGAACTTGTAGATGAGGTTCTGAGACAGACAGGTAGGCGACCATGAACTCATCCATGCACGTTGCGCATCCATTGGGCAGACATGTCTTGGGATGTGATCGGTGCTGCCCGAAAGCACCGTTCAGCCGTCTCATAGAGTAGATCTGGACAGAACGGTACTCAAAACGAGGTAAATAAATGCGCGCGTCCTGTCGGGCTGAAACGGAAGGGTCGGCCGCGCTGGACACAACGAGACCAAAATGAGGTTGGATCGACGGCGGAGCATCGCGACGGATGTAAACATGCATCTGCCGAAAAACAACACAGCAGCAGAGCGACGGAATTGCAGAGCGACGGACTACATATGTGGTTTCGACTTGTTGATGGAAGTGGAGAAGCGGCATGAAACTATCATGGAGGAAGGAACGGAGATGGGATGGAATCGTGTTACGGTGTTATGTACATGTACTGCGAGGGTTGGGCGGAGGCATGTCACTGAATGACACTGTCACTTGATTAGTAAAGCTGAACTAATTTGCGACGATTACTGTAAGATGAGGAAGTAAAGCGAAGCTTTACATTTACGTCAAAGTTCAGTGCCGCGGGGGGGGGGGGGTTT
>SRQH01000268.1:0-33973 GCA_018360345.1 Claviceps sp. LM84 group G4 | reverse complement strand
CCCCCCCCCCCCCCCGGGAAAGAATCTATCGTCCCCTAACGATACCTACCTACGGAGGATATATTTATGTATTGAAAAGTGACTACGAGGCTTGCGGCAGCCAAGTTGGCCGAACCTTGTCCCTCCCTCTCTAGACTCCTAGAGCCTACCTAGCTTCCCGACTCCCGACTCCCGAGTCCCGCGGGCCGCATCGCAGCAGCGCAGACCGCGGGCATTTGCGCAAAGGAGATGTTATTGCATGATATTGTATTACATATAGCGAGCTTTAGTACTGCAGGCTGCAGCAAGCTCCCTGCCGCGTCATCAGGGACCCGGGGCTTTCTCCTATGGGGAAGACGCGACGGTAAGTATCGCGATCGGTGGAGAAACGTCGGCTCTCTTGTCATTAATTGGTGGAAGAATTTCACGGATCTTGGCGACTCTGGGGACGGCATCTCGAACTGCCTGTCCCCCTGCATTTTCTGAAGTAGAATTGCAACACCCAAAATCGACGTAGAGCATCACCAACAAGAAAGTCGAGACGTGATGCAAGATGTCTCGCCATTCTCACGTGGAGCAGTCGACTGTAAAAGATATACATATTTCAATTGCGGAAAACTATTCTGCTTGCTCTCAATGGTCGCAATCTTCGATGCCAGGCTATCCTATTATAAACACCCCAACACCATACTCTAACTCACTCAATAATACTCCATTGCTAATGCCAATACACATGATTCCAATTCATGCATCCATACAAAACGTTTCCCGGTATTCTGCCGCACAAGTAAGGCACTTTGGGCACTCATCAAAGTTGAATATACACCCATTCACATTCATCACCCCAGCCGTCCTTCATATTGGACCGCCGTCCATCTAAGCCGCAAGCAGCCTCTGGACTCTCTCATGAATAACGCGGTCAATGGGCTGGCCATGCCGCTGAATTACCACGTTCTCTCGTCCCCCAATGAACACAATCCGTAGCCAGTCTGGAGCGATTTCTGTCGCAATGAGTCGTACGCATGTCATTGCCTCTTCGTTGGACAGGGGAACGCGCAACGAATCCTTGAGTTTGTCTGCTATAGCCATCATGGTGAAGGCTTGTCTTGGCGAAGCCATGGGGTTCGATAGGCTCAGCATTGAAATCGTGGCAGCCACGTCGGCCACTCGGTTGAGAGCCGCGCGTCGCTGTAGTTCAGGGCCAGACGGTGGGAGAGGCTCGTTCGCCTTGGCGAGCTGCTTGTGCCGGATTCGATCAAGAAGGCCCATCTTGGTACCATCAGGGTTCAGAAGCGGAGTATTGTCGACAGTCTGTTTCTGTTGCTGCTGCTCCTGTCTCTTGGCAGCGATGCCGGTCTTGAGGTCGTTTAGTGCGGCTTGACCCTTGGCGAAAAGAGGGTTGGTCTTGAGACCGTTGCCCATGTCCTGAATGGGCGCTTGGGGCAGGTCGGAGAGTGTCATCCTTGCTAGAGGAATGTCCACGTCTGTCATTTGGTTCATGCCTTGCTCCGCACACAAGGCTTGCAGGTTGTCTTCAAACTGCCTACACATGCGCTCTTGGTCGATGCGCGCCCCGTCGAGCCCTGGCACTACTTCAACACAGAATCTGCCGAGGCCGTAGTGAGTGACAATAAGGCGGGGGTCCTGCGGTGCCTGCTTGTGGGATTGAATGGCGATGCATCGTTGTATATGCTTTATTGAGACTTGGCGTTTACCCCATGTTCGTGATATATCAGGCGCAATACTGTCGATATCAATAGGCGAGCTGCATCCATTATGGGCAATGTACATTGTGATGGTTTTGAGAAACGCCGTGTTCAAAGCAACAAGCTCTGCCAAATCACCAAATAGTAGCTTTTCCTCAGCCCTGGCCGCGGCAGGGTGGGCCTTCTTGTTGTATATGGCATCAAGTCTGGTTTGAGTCGCCTTTACCCGCTGCACAGATCTGGCAACGATGGTAGCCTGACTATGTTTACGGGTTATCCTTCCTGTCAACGGGCCAGCCTTGGCGACTCGCTTGCCCTTTGTGAAGGTCTGTGCCGGATCAGACAGAGGGGCGATGCTAGCTGCCTCTGTTGCTCCTGTTCCTGCCGCAGAAGGTTGTGGCTTTGGTGGTTCAGCACGCCTGGGCCGTTTCGATATGGCGCGTTGTTGAACAGCTTCATCTTCGCTGCTGGGAGGGAAGGAGACGGTGCGGCGAGTGAGTCGATTGGCACTGTCCCGGTCCAACAAGTCTGCCTTCCTTTTGCGAGGTGAGCGGGCGGCTGGTAATTCGACATTGGATGTTTTGCCCGATACAGCGGTATAGGCCTGGCTTTTGGCAATGCGAGTGAAATTTGTCAAGGCATTTGAAGAAGGAACAGCTGCGGCAGCCTGCCGTCTCGTGATGGAGGGACGCGGCATCTTGAAGAGAGAAGGTCGCGCCTGTCCAACGCGTCTATGGGAAGCGTCAATGGAAAGAACGTTGCTCGAGAACAGGACAAGGAAACAGGCGTGTTGAAGACGTGTGTTTCTTGGACTTGGTACGCAGGAGCAGTCGGGTTTAGAGTAAATCGAGTTGTAAAGCGCGTTCGTCGTGCGTTGTAGAAGGGGCGATTCAGAAAGGTGCTGGAGTTGTAAGTAGGGAAAGAAAGCAGGAGACGCGGTGGAAAACGAAGACGTAATAATTGCCGGCCCCAACAAGCGCGCCAAGGGTTTCCATGCAATGCACGCCGTTGACTGGCTGGTCTAGCGTGCTTGAGTGGGGACGCGACAAGACAAGACGCGTTTGAGTTTCCCATCTCATTCTGCCCAGTCGACCGCGCAGAGTAATGTGGGGCCATTTGAGTTCCATTCATTGGCTGATCGCCACAGAGCTTGAGAGGTACATATGTACATAGGTACATAGGCACCTTCAGACCACAAAGGTTATAACTTATGTAGGTACTACATACTTCCTCCTGTTGCACACATAGCCACTCTCGTCTTGCAAAGTCGCGTTGCTCAACTCCCCTCTGAACATTTGGGGTCAAGTTCGTAGACGTGATGCGACGGGCACATGCCATGCAGCCGTGTTAACCAACATGAAGAGGTACCTATCGTACTTCCGCCTTCCAAGTTCGCGGCACTAGCCCATGACTGCATCATCCATTGAGAATGTCTATCCATCTCGCCGCTCGGTACAACTAGCCGCAAGTCAACATGATAAACGACAGCAAAACGCCAAAGCCATTCCCTACTTATATGTATGTACATCGATAGATCCGACGGCGGCGGCGGCGGCGGCGGCGGCTACGGGTGCAAGCCGGGTTTAATCGCATCGCCTTTTTTTTTCCTCCCGAGCCGTTCGGCGGATCGGCATTCCCCATTTGAGCTAAAAATAAGTTATGGAGTATGTAACAGGCGCTCTTTCCCCTCGATTTTTCCTGCTTTTACATGGTTCCCCTCGGCGCAACGAGCGAGCGTGGCTGTGCTTTGCCTTTGCGTGAGGCAGAGGTGATGCAGACAGCTTCTGTAGGAAAGTTGCCATTCACTAGCCTCTACAAGGCCTGAAGTGGAAGAAATTGCGCAGATAACATGTCCACTTGGGCAGCCACTGCCAGCCAATGGTACCTTGAGGCTTGAGATGAGAGTGTGCAATACGCAAATGGAAATGTTCATTACAAATGTGAGTAAACAGTCGCTGCGAGCAACGACTGTTGGCATCGACGGCGAAGGGATTGGGGTGGCGACCCCAGCAGCTGCCTTCAATATCCCAACAAGGCTCAATTGACCCATCCGAGCCGCGAGCACAATAATCATCGCGTCTGCATCGAAATTGGAAGACTTACATACATAGGTATCTGGTAGCCGGTTGAACGAAAAGCGCTTGTCCCCGCAAAGGCGGACACAAGCGCGTAGACGGTAGCCTACCTTAGGTAGGTACCTACCGTAGGTACTGAGTAAATCTCGATAGCCCGATGGCCCGATGCCGTGAAAAGAAGGAAAAATCCTTGTCCACTGACCCAGAAACATGAGAAAAATGATAAGTGACAAGAAAACATTCCAAATTCATACCCTCCTGAATGCCCAGCGCAGTGCGCACAGGGCTCCCACCCTCGGCACTATCTCATTCTCCGCGAGGTGCTTCTATACTACATATTATTGTTACTACCTACCTGAGGGCTACTAGGTACTGCACCCATTCTCTGGTTTCGTTGCTTCGCCTCGCGCCACAACAGTATGATACCTGCCTACGGAGTACATACATACATGTAACATACGGTACATATGTATGTGTCTCTTGTCTCAGCCGAGCCCAGCCCAGCCCAGTCCAACCCCAGGAAGCCCCGTTACCCCAGATTACCAACAACGAGCTCACACCTTCGAAAACATCGTTGCATTCGTGCCACGAACCACTGCAGATAAACTCAATATGTACATGAGCGGATGCCACAGGCGCATCCGGGCCCCGGCACGTATGATTTGAGTCGCGCGGTCGTGCTCGCAGCTCCCCACATCAGGTGCTCCTCGAATCTCACATCCGATAGAACATGCCACACAAGTTACAACACTCCTCATGTGCAGTGCACTGTGAAAATTCTTAGGCGCTGACGGCTGGCTGGACAGTCTACAGACAAATTCCCGGAATCTTCATCAAAGACATCCGGGGAATGTATCATGTAGACTCGTAGAGTCGCAGTCTCGCAGATCGCCCCGCATCTTTCCGAACGTCAGAAGTCAAAAAAAAAAAAAAAAAAAAAAAAAAGGAGAGAAAAGACGATGAATCATTCCCCCTTTGTCTCACGAGTCACCGGTGATCGGCACAGCACAGTACATACTGAGTACACATCGGAAGGAAGCATTCCTTGACCGACTTTCCATCTGAAAGCTGTTGCGACCTCGCCAAGTTGACCCTTTTCTTCAGGCAACAATTCATTTCTTGAGCTTCAGGCAGGCAAAGTCAGGTGAGCGCTCGAGTTATTGCCCTCAAGTAGACGTCCCGAGTCTCGGGACCCGACGGACGGTCGATCGAGCTTTAGAATCGTAGAAGAATGAGTAAAAAAATGATAAGTGTTTGCGCTGCATAGTCACTGGTCAGTGCATCTAGATTATAGGTATGCAATCGGCAGTGCGCGATCGACGACATGCGCAATGCAATTCAAGGGACATTGCATCGACGCTCGTATGTAGTGCACACTATGTACCTACCTAATGTATCTACATACATATTTCTCAGTTCCCCGGATGTCTCATCCCATGCGATCACTCTGTACGGAGTACATACATACATACCTACCGGTACATAGGTATGTATGTATGTATGTATGTATGTATGTATGTATGTATGTATGTATGTATGTATGTATGTATGTATGTATGTATGTATGTATGTATGTATGTATGTATGTATGTATGTACGTATGTATGTATGTACATAGGTACCTACAGCCTACAGGCTGCAGAGAGCTTAGAGGGGGTGTGTGGTCGTAGCGGGGCGTGCCCCAACCCACGAATGCTATCGGGCCATCACAACTGACAGCTGCGGACACTGTGACATTGAAACACCGGTGAGCTGGGATCATTCCTGATGAGCCAGGGTCATTCGCAATGGACCAGGATCAGTCTGCGACGTACTGAGGAGGACAAGGCAAATGAAATGAAGAGAATGATTCACAGGCTCACAGGTGACAGACACTGGACAGGTCACAGCCTTGGCCCTTTTGGCCTTGCTACTGCATCGTACCACGGTCGGTGAAACATTGTAGAAAATGGTGTATGGGGGGAGAAAACAAACGAATAAACAAACCGGTACCGGTAAGCCTCAAGAAATCGAGAAATGCAGAGAAACCAGAAGACGTGTCGAAAACCACGACTCACGACTCACGAGCATCGTCACCGGCTCGGTTTATGCGCGGAGCATGCCGCATAGGGCAAGACAACACCCGATTTCCCCAAAGTGAACAGATACATTCACCAGCCGATACCTAAACAATCGTACTTCAGACGGCGATCGTGCAGGCAAAGTTGAAAGAGTATCGACCTCTACGGTGACAGCTGCACACACCTCGTCAACCCCACACTCCCCCATATGGGGTCCAGTGTCACGTCACATTTGACATGACGGAGTACATAAGCAGAAGGAGGAGGTAAAGAAAAAAAAAATTACAGAAAGACCTGGGGTTACCGTTCGGCGTTCATGCAGGTACAAATTACAATGATCAATCATACAGTCGGGCTGGCACCTACCTGTCTTGACAATATCGTAGATGCAGACCGACCCGACATAGACGCCCGTGTGTAACAACGGTATCTAACAGGCGGAAAAACGACTTGACCCCATTTCAGCGTCCAACGAGATTCTCCTCCGAATGTCCTACGCTTCACTACCGCAACACCGCAACCACACCACGGCAGCACACATGGGTGAGTTTCACCGGCAGGGATTCGTTGCGAAGCGTGACACCGGTATGGCTACAAGAGAAAGCAATGATGCGATTGCAATGTAATGTAGACTGCATTTGTCCTAAATATACACCGAGCCCCTTGCCCGGCTGCTGTTTTTAATCCCTGGAGAATACGTCGACATGACTCACGGCTGCCTTAATAGTTGGTGTCATGTAGATGATTTCCGTGACGTGAACTCCCTGCGCCTCTGTAGCAAAAGTAAATGTCACAAAGAAAAGACAGAAGAGAAGAAGATATTGAGGTGAAGAGAAGAGGAAAAGAGATAACAAATGTAGCCATGTCAGTCTGTCTCTGGCCTTGCGTAAGATGCAGACCAACAAGCTAAGCCGGCCGTTTCCATCACGATATTGCCGAAATCTTAGTGCCGCATAGGCACGTGCCACTTATCAGCTCGAAAGCTCACCGGGCTGGGCGGTGGGGGAGCTGGAACCGAGTAATCATCCTCTGGCATGTGTCGAAGCAGCGTTGAGGGTCGGTTGTCCTTGTGCCGAAGATTGGCAGTGAGACTGCTGAACAAGTCCTGCGAGGTAAACAGCCTGCTGCTGTTTCGCTGGGGTGATATAGCGAGAGGCGCCACGATTTGAGGCATGTCTGCTGTTGAGAATTTTGATGTTCCTATTGTTTTTTGTTCGGGACACGTTGAGCGGATCTGACGGGAATCGAAAGTGTTCTGTGGGGAGATAAGAATCATTAGTAATGAGGAATGTACGAGGCATTTGTCGTCCACGGCAATTGAATGCGTAGGTACTGCAAGCTATCGCATCACGCATAGGAGGAGACGCGACGTTGAAAGTGTGGGGTTAAACCTTGTTTTTCGGTTCCAGTTTTACCCACACAACTTTCAACGCATCGACATCTTTCCGTGGGCGCCATGCTGTTTGGCAGAACGAGGTCATCTTTTGTAGGGAAAAGCAGCGTCACTCACCGGTCCAAATGCTCAAGAATCGTGCGAAGATATCTTCAGGACCTTCGACACTGGGTGGATGAATGCCAGATGATGTAGGATAGGTATTACAACAAGGTACTGGCTGAGATATACCGATGCAGAGTGTTGTGAACGCGCGTTGGCCAAGGATATCGGAAATTAGCTTGTGGGAAGGAAGAAGTGGATGGCGAACGGATCGTCCGGGGGAGGGGCAGGCTTAAGTAGGAATTGTTTGAGGCAGAGCAGAAAACCAGTGTCGGGCTTGTGAGACAATCGGAAAAGCGAGTAAAAGGGGACTTGCTGAGAAAACGATGCTCAAGCCGAGCGACAGGTTCCTGCGCAGCACGCGGAGGTGGAGCTGGATTACTGATGCGGACTGTGGAGGGCGACTTGCTGGGGGTGAGGGTGTGTGAATCCTGAGAGGAGAGGAAAGGGTGTCACCGCACACCCACGCCCCCTCCTTCCCCGCCAAACATGGAGAAAGGAGAGAAGGAAGCCATCATCAGCCGCAGTCGGCAGCTGCGGACCAGCGGGCAGCGCATGCCAGCAGCCGGCGTGCTCGATGTACCAGGTAGGTACCTAAGATACCTAATGTATGTATATAGGCACCTCTCTGTAGGTACCTATGTACTGTACCTAGGTAGTCCAGGAAAGAGATGCCGACGCCACTGCTTATTTCATAAGTTCAGCAGCTGTATTGCAGTTTCTTCAAATCTAAACGGCAAGAGCCAGTCGAGTTTGCAGAGGATGAATATGCTATCATATGAAGACATATCGTCCCCATGAGCATCCGGCGTGGGGTCCCTAATGTATCAACATCAAGTACAATTTTACAAAGTTACAAACATATGTATCATAGGTATGTAGCTAGTACCTAGTACATGCAGGCGGCCAGTTTGATGCCGTCTGCGACACAGTTGTCGGATGCGCTGCGCATTCCATATCTCATCGGTCCGTCCTTTATTAGGTCGGCTCGGTTCCTTTGGTCGACAGGAGGTGCCGGCTGTCGACATGGCAAAGGCGTGGCAGAGCGGCAGGGCAGACTACGCCATGTCCAACGTTTGCACCCCCTCGGCTTGATTGTTCTTTTCACCGCAAGAATCGACACTTTTGTTTCCGCTTTCAGCTCAAACAGACGGCCAACACCCCAACGCATCAATCAGTGAGCCTGCATCGTCAACGGTGCAAGATAATCTTGGCCTCTTCATTTGCTTTGCTCAATGCTGTGCGATTCGCCGCCTCCGTGCACATTCGGTGCAGGATACTTATTACTGACAGGCCGTGTGTATGCCAGCCCTGAGCCGCTTGCTTACCGCTAGCTGAGAGCAGGCTCACCTCACGTTGGATACTTGACACGTTGCCTCGGGCTTGTAAGTTGTCTCATTGCTGTGGCCAGCAATAAGCTCAGTTTCCTTCCAAGTTTCCAGCCAATGCCCATTGCCCCCAATAAAACTGGCAAGGGCGAAAAGTAGGCATTGGAACGGGCTACAAATCGCACTCTCTCACAAACTTTCCCACAAGTTACAACCCACAACCTACAAACCCGGGGAAGAAGTGCATGGGGGTTGGGTTAGCGGCAGGGGTGTGTTGCTTTGTTTGACTCGGCAAAGGTCAAGCGAGTCAAAGAAGAAGCTTTGTACAGCTCTCCATCTTTGACCACATCGCATGTTGGAACGATTCTGAACGCAACGTATTCCTCATATCCTCAGCGGCGGAGTTTGCCTTAAAAATTCTCATGCGTTTCGTGTAGTCGATAAAGACTGCAGCGCAATGCAGCAATCTTCGCCGCGCCTTGTGGTATCCGAGGGATTGGGCTGGTCCCTGCAAAGCCGCTCGCTCGCTCTGAGAGTATACGTCAAGGCCAACGCAGAGCTTCAACGCATCGAACTTTGCACGACGTACCTGCCCGGGGTGCGCTCGCCGCTGACCGATGTGTCACAGACTGCAGAAGATCTGGGGGTATAACGAGGCACAAAGTCCGGGGAAGAAAGTTGCTCGCTTGCATGGGCAGGGTTCTTGCGATAACAAGCAACTTGCAAGTTGCCAATGTTATTATGACTACGGCATATTGCGGTACAGTCTTGGGACCAACATACCCACAGTATCAGAGAGGTACCTAATGCCTCCAAGTCGCTTTGCACCATACATGTAACATCGCTTGGGTCTCCTCAGGTGGCATGCCGAATCACATACAATGCCGAGATGACTCATCCGAGAACAAAAACGATGGGGCGCGTTGGAATGTTGAAACCTGAACGGCGAAACGCATGATGTGACGCACACTCGTACGCGTTCAAGTTAAAAAAAAAAAAAACCGAAACGACTTTTTTAAAAAAGAAAATACGGAGTAAAGAGGGACCAGAAAACTTTCCCCAAGAAGATCAAATGGCAAAGCCACCAACAATGCTTTCACTGACCAGCAAACAACAGGATGGCCAGATCAAGGACAAATCCCAAGGCTATTCCTGCCTCACGCAGCAATGCAGCAATGCAGAAGTGAACGGGCGAGACTTACCATCCGTTCCTTTTACAGTACCACCACTACCTTGCCATTTTGACTTCACCTCCGAGTCAATTCGTCTTCTTGTCGTGGCTCTGCCTTCTCTCGTACGGCGTACCGACCTACCCACCCTTTAGCATGACTGATTGGGCCGTAGGGAATTCAGCAGTCTTTCCCATCCATAATCTCCTCCATGATCACGTCCAAGAATGTGAGTCTCATTTGCGGTGCTTCGCGTTGCTCTGATTGCTACCCATGACTGGAGGACCACTTGGCGATGACATGATGCGAAAAAGGCTGTTGAAAAAAAAAAAAAAAAACCGGATGACTTCCAAGCCAGAGCATTTTCGGACCGGCGAGAAGTATCACCCGACAGCGGCCGGGTTCACGGCCGGACGCTCAACAACGGATTCCGAGGCCCCGTTGAGCCACCATGCTGTAACCACACCAGCGGGATGGGGGAAGAAAGGGCATGAGGCAGCCGAGCAAGGGCGACGGGAAGAAGTCGATCGATCGCTCCCCCCGTGTTGCCCATGTTCCCCCATGTTTCAATGGAACCTGGCTATTGCAATCTCGACTTGGTGATTTTCTTGGCAATAGTAGCCGTTCAGCCATCCTCGAAAGCGATAAGGAACGCCCTTTTTGATACCTCCGGATTCACGGAAGTTGGAACGTGGACCGGGGGTGTAACAATTTTGTTCCCCGGCTGCGGGGAATTGCGGGAAATGCCCGACGATTCGGGTGTCCACAGTGCACAGTGCACAGTGCAACGTGGTCCGTGGCAGACTCAAGTGGCTCCCTGAGTCCCTTCACCAAAAACGAAACGTCACGACAAACGTCACGACAAACGTCACGACTCACGACATTGCTCGCTATCCCGGGTGGCATTGCCTTCACCCGCGCGTATGACCGAGACTGAAAGACCCCTCCCGCAATAATATTTTGCATAGCACGAATTTCCTCGTACGGCGCTGTCCGAGATCGATCCTCCCTCTCCTTGTTCTCTGCCCCTTGAACGCGGCGCATGCCTTTGAGACAAACACAGACGAAACACACAAAGAGAGGGCGCACCGCGTGTCGCGCACACCAAACTGGCGGTGAGTTTTTGTCGTGGCAGGAAAGGTTACTGAATCATCGCTTTAATGACTTTGAGATGATTTGTTCAACGTCAGCATCATAGAGGCCTGTTGACGTTGTCCACCACCTGCAGGCTACAAGTTGCGAGCTCTCTCGAATGTCCGGCCCCTGACACGGATAAACAACACACAAAGTAGGTACCCAGCTCATTGCGCATACAAAGGAATCATTGTAGCGCTAGATCTAGTACTGCTTTGCTGCAGTATGCCATCTCATTTCATGCTCCTGTTTGCACCGTCCGGTGTCGATGCATGAACGCACAAGGCGTGTTGACCGAGCCAGATGATTGAGATTCTACAAGGTAACATATGAAAGAAGTCTATCCTCGAAAAGAGATATGAAAGAAGCTCAAAATCACCAAAGCGGGACAACAAAGAGACCATCAAACGCGAGACTTATCTGCTTGGTGCAATGTTGAATGTGTCTCTTTTGATGTATGATGATCAGTCTGTTCCACGCCCGCAAGCAATGACGACCTCTAGGCTCTACGTGCATAATAGTAGCCTCCTGCAGATCATGATGTGTGAAGCCTCTGTAGTTCTAGACTTCGATTGCATCACCACCTCAGGACCCAGGTACACTCATTTCGCCTTCGCGCAACAATAAAAAAGGACAGTGGACACGCCATGATTTGTGAAGCTTTCACCGTTCTAGATTTCGCATGGTATCACCGTTCCAGGTACATTGACGGCACGCCATGTTTGTGCGCCCAAAAGGAACAGCACGTCATGGTTTCAAGTACATCTGTAACAAGTTGTACATAGGTAGCTTGCACAGTTCTAGATGTTCGATTGTATCACCGTCGTCTCAAGAGGGAGGTACGCACGCATTTGAATGATGACACACCCACAGTACACTGTACAGTGTATGTAGGTAGCACGCCCGTCGCCAATCACGACGGTCTTTGAAAATTTGAAGCTTCTAATATCTTGTCGTATCGCCGATCCGGTGCGAGGCAAGCATAGTCACGGTATCGCTACCTAGGTAGGTTGTAGAAAAAGCAACGATATCTGAACTTGTGGAGCTTGCTTCTACTGTCTTACCTAGGTAGGTACCTACCTACCTCCTACAAGGTGCATATCTAGATTTTATTTACCTACCTAGGTACCTAACCTAGGTACCGAAGGTACGCTTCTTAGGAGGTATGTACATAGGTACTCTGCATGGTTCCGATTGAGTCACTATTCCAGGCACTACATATGTACATGCCCTGATGTGAAAGAAAAGAGAAAGCATCAAGTAAATAAGCCATTGTGAAGCTTTCTGCGGCCCTGGATTTTCAGCCACATCACGGTCCAAATGCTCACCACAATGTACACATCACGGTGACATCTGTCATAATTCGTGTTTGTTCCATAGCTCTCTATTGTGTCACAAGTCAAGGTACGCGAAACGCAATAAATGACAGCCTTTACAAGCCCTGATTCCGACTTCGCCTTGCTCAGTATAATAGCGTCAGCTGACAGACACGCGTGTAATTGTTCGTGACTCGTGACTCGTGAGGCTTCCACAGCCCTACCGGTTTAAACTGCCTTAGGCCTATTGCAGCACCGTCCTGGATCTGCGCTCAAGACTTTGCGACCTCGCCGGACCTCTTCAGACTTCGAGCAACGAGGGCTGCTAATAAGCTGGTTTCCTTTCACAACATTGTCAAATCTAATGCGCCCATGACACAGCACGAATGCATCAACTGCCAACAGGGAAGCGCGCCTTTTTTGAATAAAAGAAATGCCAAGCAGAACAACGTACAAGACAAGGACGAAGAAAAAGCTAGGTATTGTTCATCTGCGAGAAACTACAATCGAGAGCCAATGGATAAAATATAAATCGAGGCTAGCACCCCGCCTCACAAACATCCATTGTCTTGCACCCAAACGGTATCTTCTAAGTTCTAGATAACAACAAAGAGACACAGCCTGCAGGGACTGATTTCCCATCACACCTTTGTCGCATTAGACGCTGCAGCTGCACCACCACCACCACCACCACCAGCGGCAGACCCAGTAGCAGGCCTCGTCTTCCTCCTCGCCGGCTGATAGACATCGTTGAAATTCATAGCCACGCCCAAGAACCGCATATCTACATTAGGCTGGTACGCCAGATCTCCCAGCAGAATCTGCACACTCGCCTTAAACGATGCCCCAAGCTGATGCAGACGGTCTTGCAAAAGGGGGAATTCGGACGACACGCCCGCACCGGCTGAAGAAAGCCCAGGCACCCCGCCGATACCTCCCGTCCCAGATCCAGAAGTATTTTGCTCGTCGAAGGATTGATGGTGGTGGTGCTGGTGGTGCTGATGCTGCTGGTGATTGATTTTCGTAGACGTCCGCACATGAGCCTCTTGTTTTCGCGTAAAATCCGACACACTCCAACTATACAGCCCATCGACAGACTTTCTATAGTCGAGCATGAGGAGCAGGATGTCACTCAATTGATCGAGATACCACGACGACGTCGATGAAGACGCACCGCGAGCTTCTTCCTCGTCTGCTCCACCCCCATGCTGCTGGTGATGGTGGTGTCGTCGCTTGGCGCCCAGCAAGCCCTTATGGGTAATATCATTCAAATACCGTTTATGTGCATTAATGAGATCATCCAGCGTACAGTCCTCCTTATGGATGCGCTTCTGGAGCTCATCCCACGACGACTCAATCACCTCAAACAAGATGTAGTACTGGAGTTGGCCGACAAAGTGGATCATCTCGGCGAGGACCCCGCGCGTTGATTTCCAGGCCTGCATCACGACTGGGTCCGGGTTCTGGAGGACCCCACGCGCGCCTGTCATGCATTTACGCCATGTGCTCAGGAGGGCGAACTCGACGCGTTTAATGCGCCAGAGGAAGTTGAAGACTTTGAGGTATTGTCGGTTGCCCCAGTCCGTGACGACGACGTCGACGGGCGCATCAATCTTGTATTCGAGTGTGAAGCAGTCCCAGCCCATGTCCCCATGGGAGAGTTGCAGCATTCGGGCGTCCAGACGGCGTAGGACTTCGGCTGAATCGTATTGCGCGTTGGAGCCCCGGACAGCGTGCTCGAGCTGCGCGGTCAGAGTGTGGCGGTATTGTACTCCGGCGGGCTTGTCGAGGTTCGCTGCTAGGGATTCCATGAGGAGGGCGATGAAATCTCCCTGGCCTAGCAGAATATAGTCCTTGAGGGCTTTGAGATGCTCAAAGAGGTGGAACTTGGTGGACATGAGGTCCATGAGTCGCTTCATGGTTGTCTTGTAGGCCTCGTCGATCCAGGCTTCCAGCGTGGCCGTGTCGCCGTACCGGAGCTCTTTTGACGCCGCCTTGGAGTAGTCCTCTACCCAGGCGCTGTCGGCGCAGCTGTGACGGATAAAGTTGAGTGATTTACCAATGAGAAATACTTTTTGCGCGAAATCGTGCGTCATGATGCTCGGGATCATGGTATCTTCGATTTCGTATTTATCCGTCCATACATTGCCTGTGCCTGCACTGCCTTTGCTGCGTTCGGGCAAGTCCGCCTGCTTCTTGCCGTATTGTTCCCGGACAAAGAATTCCTGGTACGGATCTGATAGCTCGCCATCGTAGATCCAGTGTCGCAGGATATCGTAAAACGGCTTGGTGAAGCTCCCGAGGAGCCGCTCCGCAAAGGCCGCCACGACGGGGTCACCGTGTGAAGAAGAAAAGCTATGAATCAGCGAAATCAGTTGTCCGCCTGCCTTGTTCTCAGACTCTTGCGCAATGAGGCTCATAAGCCGTAATCCCATGGTTGCTTCGCGCGTCCATACAACGCAGCGTTTCAGTGTCACGCCTGCTTTGCCGATGCCTCCGCGCGGGGCATTCTCATCGAGCGAGGAGAGAGCTCGCCGGATCTGCCCCTCTAGTGTGGCGATGAGGCTGAGGTACGAGCGCAGCTCGCTCCCAATGGCCGCTCGTAGACTCTGGCCTAGGAGACCTTTCGCTGGCGTGTTGCAGTAGTCGTCCAATCCGCGATATAAGAGAGCTGGCTCCGCAAGCGTGTGAAGAATCGAGATCAACGGTAGCGGAACCGTGGGAGGCAGCCGCAGAGTATCTGGTTTGGAAAAAGGCAGCGTAGTGGATGACAGACCCTGCAGCGTGAAGGGCAAGTCTCGAAGAATATCCGTCTCAGGGGGGTCGATTTCCATGTAATTGCTGGCGAGCAATGTCGACTTTAACGACACGTCTCTCCTGGGCTGTGGTACTGTGGGTGGTGCTGACTGCGGTACCTTTCTCTCCTGTCCGGCCACATCCGTCGTGCCTGGCCGTGGGATCGAGATTGGGGCTGGGAATTTTCTGAGTCCTTCAGGCTGGAAGGCATCTCTAAATTGCTCACCCTCATCCCTCGGCTTGGACGTCGAGCCCTTGGCCTGGTCCCAGTTGTGCTTCTTGCCCGACGCATCTCTCTCGAAAGATCCTCGGTAGTCGGCCCTACCAGAAGCCGATGGTTTCGCAGGACTGAGCGGCTGCGGTTCGTTAGGATCCGGAGAATCTGCGAGCTGGTACAGTAGATACAGGATGGCCCATTTGTGCTCCAGCACGGGGAGGGACAGTAGTCGCGAGTAGAGATTCGAGAATCGGAGCGCTTGACTCGGGTTCGTCTGGATAAGCTTGCGCTTTATGAGGTCTGAGGCGTGGTTTACGTCGGATGAGATGGCAGGGCGGAGAGGACTATGAGAAGTCACTTTACATCAGTCATGCCGTCCGTGTTCGAGACTGAGCGTCCTGATTGGGGACGAGGAGGCTGTGATTGGGGCAAACAAGATATGAGAACAGGATCGAGGAGCCTACTTTTCTATTGTGGACGTGGCCATCTCTAGGCATGCATCGTGTCGCTCTCGAGCAGCATCTGCATCTTGCTCCGGGTCGTTGGGCACGATATGGGTAATCAAATGCTCAAGAGCCGAGATGATGCGTTCCGATGCCATGGCTGCTGCATCGCCGCACACCCAGCCACAGCGCGTTAGGTGAAGCGGTTATGATTTCCTTCTTCCGCTTTTCCCTTGCCTCTTTTTGTTCTTTTTTCGTCTTGTTCGGCTTCTCTTCGTATACAATCTTGGCAAGACAGGGCGAGCCAGATCTGGGACGCGACGAACGCGACAAAGTCAAAGACAGATGGAAGTGGGACAAGGATGTGGGTCAGAAGCTGGACTCCGAATCCCGATGGACTCATAGACTCATGGAGCCTGGCCGCTGGCGCCTAGAAGTGGGGAAGGAGGGAACGATGACCAGCTTTGGGTAAGTACTGTAACAGATGCTGCCTAGCACCTGAGCACTATGCGTGCCGTACCCGTTACTTACTCGCAGCCAGGGCGGTCTCTGCGGGCAGACTCTCGTTGAACAAAGGTGACTTCACTCCAGCTTATTGACCTCCACCCCCCTCTATAACCTCCAGCTCAGTTGGACGACTTCCCGCAACTTGTCATCAAATTCGCAACCACACCATGCCCGGGTCATCAAGGTCACTTTAGCGCCGTGATCGCATACCTTCAAGGAATCGATTGATGCGACTCATGAACGCTTTTCCGCGTGGCGCGTTGCAACATCGCCGCACGCGAAGTCTGTCAGCCCCGTGATACCCGCCTGCACCGCTTGCCGCCTGTACCGCCTATTACCAACCTGTTCCCCGAACCCGCAAACCATGCCCGACATCGACCCCGCGGCCTTGAGCCGCCCGACAGTGACTCAATCGACGCCGACTCTTTTGAACAAGACATTGTTTACAACAGCGCCTGGCTCGGCAAAACCTGTCAAGACAAGCCAGATCATCCCCGCTCGTATTGACCTGGAACCGGTGTACTCTGCGCTCAAGGGCGCTATTGGTGGAGAACGATGGCCTTTCTATAAGGAATCGACCGCGGAATTTCTGATTGGTGAAGTCCCAAACCCGTTTCATCAGACGCCTGATCTCGGACTTGTCGAGAAATTAACTCGATGCAATCACTAGGCCGTCTGAGCCAGGCTGAATACATCGATCGGATCGACGCGATACTCGCCGATCATAATGGCGAAAAGGAGCACCTTCACAATCAGCTTCTTGCCGCTATACTTGGCAACGTCACGAGAGAAATGCCAGAACAGGGCCCAGCACCCTGGGTCAGTGCCAACGACAAACCCGCCACTACACCCGGGAGCAAGCCAGTCACCGGCGATGCCACTGAACGGAAGCTAAAAGGGGAGGTTATGCAACTCCCGCCACGAGATCGTCGGCGTATCAAAGATCTGTTGCACAATGATGTAAGCATCGGGAACCTAAGAACCTCAACGTCCAGTTCATTCTCTGACAATGCAGCAGTATGACCACCTCGAGAGTCTGTCCAACATTTTTACCGAAGTACACCGCAAGTCATCGACCACGATTGAAATGAATCCAAACACAGCGGCAGGCATTCACAACATGAGTATGATTCTCGTGGTCCTCGTGCTTTCCTCCCCGTAGTCTTATGATATTAAACGGGATACTGACTCAATGCAGATATTGACTTGGAAATTCGGAAGCGATTCGCCCAACCGTTGGCCGTTGAGTCAGGCGAGTTCCCAGATGTTGGCGTGATCAGTGGCAGAATGCTGCCATTTTGTTATGAGACTGGACTTTCTAGCGGACACGCAGCAGACGCACCACAACTTGTGACGGTTGCTACTGAAATATTCATAAAAGAAGTTTTGACGCAGATTGTCAGCCGGACACGAAGTAACGGCCCTGGAGATTCAGGATTTGCAGGCTATGGCGTTGGCACCACGTGGGTACAAACTCACAAATACAAGAAGCAACTTCATCTGGAAGAAGAAGCATCGTTACGAGGCGAAGTGACCAGGGACAAGCTCGGGCTGCTCCCCGTGGAAGCCAAGGCTGCTAGCGAACGCAATCCGATAGGAATAGCTGACTTGAGAATTGCCCTGGAGCTGGCAGACACGGGAATGTCACTGTTTCCCATACTGATGACGCAAGTTCTGTATGGGTATCGCGAGGGCGAGCTGGAGGGTTGGCAGGATTACACGTATGTCAACAATCAACGACCCGTTGCTGAAGAGCAGCCCGACGGCTTCACCCCCGCGCAGACAAATGGCTACCCAGAAGCCATGGACATCGATGAAGACATGTTTTGGGAAGGAGCAGAGAGCCAGGACATGGATATGTTGGATATGGCTCTAGACTCTTGCATGATGGTGGGATCCTAGAAACGAGTCCCCAGATACCATATCTTCTTGTGTTGGATAAGGCACCGAACTCTCAAAAGGCATCGGTCAGCCTGAGAGGATGCGAAGCTCCATACATGTGACTTCTGGAGCTGCTATTATATCATTGCGTCACAGCGGACAGCGTTTTCTGGAGGGAGGATGGCATTGCCGTCGTCTTTGACTTTAGCATCGTTCGACATTGGCGTATAAGGCGCGAGCAAAGCTCAGCCGGGATAGCATCGTCGTTCGTCTTTTGGTGTAGCGCTTACATCTTGGTTGGCCAAGGTTGTATCCCTCAATTTTGGTTTGCCTTGATCCAAGGATGGAGAGGATATTTGACTGGCGTCACTGGAGTATGGATCCTTCTCTTTCTCCTTTTTTCTTTTCGTCCATTTTTCTTTTCTTTTTCTGAGGGCAGGGTGCGCGGAGAGGTCCTTTCATTGGGTTTGAAGACGCACAAGTCTGTAGTTCAAGGTGACGATTGTGGCATTCGGTTGAGGGCTTCTTGGATTTTTTGTACATACTACCTGTAGGGCACGATACCCACGACGCATTCCGGGAACAGCTACCTATGTATGTACTCTGTGTGGTCGATTTCCTGCCTTAGTAATAGGAGGCAGCAGCGATTGTGCAGCGATCAATTGATTGTTGCAACTTGCCACATCAGACACCACGGTCCACGTACATGGCAGCGCGCCCAGTATTTTAGCCTAGCACGTACGGAGTGTACGGAGTACGTAATGCATATGTACCGGTAAAGCAGGGACTGACGCAGGAGAGGTCGGTTGTCCTTGCCGAAGAAGCACGTCGCACTTTATTATAATTGCCACAAGGCCCGGATAATGAGGGCTGATTGCATACCCCGTCGCATGCTGTGGTGGCCTTGACTCCTGAAGTATGTATCTCCGTACGGAGTACGGAAGCGGAACTGGACGACTTTGAAGTTTACGACATGGATATGTACCATTCTCGATTTCAATGCGAATCATTCAACTACCTAGGTATGTACAACAGGTATGTAGGTTGTACATACCTACCTACTACATACATCTCTAGGAAGGTACATACATACCTGTACTCCGAGCGGGTCGGGACAAGATTTGGAGTCGACGCGCCGGTAGCGGAAGGCACCTACCTAGGTACCTACTGACGTCCAGAGCCACGATGGCCATTGGCGACTCGTTCGGCAGATTGGGATTTGGAACGCAGCCGCACAGGGTGATTGATTGGGTGGAGCTCAGCGGAGTCGACGGGACCAGTGGGGCATACGATACCACCTCACAACTTACAAGTGTCACAAGTTACAACCAAGTCTCCGTCCCAGGATTGAGCGATGGTCGAGCAAAGCGCACTAGAAGAGAGAGACACGACACTTCGCGCGAGAGCAAAGAAGTTTTGAAGTCGGGGAGTTATGCATCGCATGACATCGCATGACATGACAGGCTCTAATAAGGCGCTTGCAAGTTGCAGGACTTCTATGCTGACAGCTGCACGCACGCGGCACTGCTCAGTGCTGGGGACGACGCAATGCGGTGGGGACGCGGGACAAATGCAGCCAGCTGGTCTGTGCGCTATTCTAGAAAGCTTCGGCAGGAGCATTTGGGGCTTTCTTGCTGCGGTTTCCCCTCCTTCCAGACGTCTCCACCCCCTCTTGTGCGACGAGTGTGACCAGTGGTTGATGGTGCCATCTAAAACGCTCCTTCCGCCCCCTGCACTGCGGCCCATCGTTCACGAGCCTTGATTGATTGTGTGGTTTCGTCTCTTGTTCTCTCGCCTGGCTTTGCCTGGTGCTGTGCGACTCCGCCTCCTCCACGTCTTCGGTTGGCCTTCCATCGTCCTTCTCCCCCCCACACACTCACTCCCCGTCCTCCAGTCTTGCCACCTTCCTCGTGCACATCTTTCTCCTGTGAAACGCTACTCCTGCATTCTCGAGATATACTCTTGCCAAAAAATAAATACAAACAAAAAACAAAATAACACAACCGCTTCCAGCATCAGAAAGCCCGCATCTACCTGCCATCGATCTGCAGGAGCTCGACGCCGCACGGCAACGCTTCTTTTCGAGCTGCCTCATTCTCATCCGCGGGACCCTGCGTTGGCACACTCCGTCCTTGTCTATCATCTCCTAGTCATCCTCTCGGTTCACGCACGTGCTGCCGACTCGGTTCATCGAATAGTGTCATCAGCATCACCTGCTGGCATTGACTCCTTGTCCAATTGGCGTGGTGAGCTCAGACCTTTCCCCTCTGTCCAGTGTCTTTGCCCAACAGCCTTCACACTGGTCAGTTTCGCTCCGACGACAAGCTGTCAAGCTGCTTGATGGCCTCATATACCTAGGCTACTCGACTTGGAGCTTCGCTATCATCGATCGATGCCATCTGTGACAGTCAATCGTCCAAGGCGGTGTCTGGTCCTTCGATCTCTTGTCGTCGACTCAGCTTGCTCTTTGCCTCGTGCTAATTCCTTGCCAATAGTACTCTGAAGCGATTGGGCAATTCTCTCCTCGACCCTGAAGGACAACATCAGCTATAGTGGGTCATTTCTTTCATGTTTGGCTACCAGTCTGTCGCGATGTCCACGAAACAGCCGACCTGGTCTTCGCATGCGCTCTGGGTACTAACCTTCCGCACTCAAGTTTATTACGCGTCGCGATCAACAGCCTCGGACGACCAAGTCATCAACGACTAATACTGCAAATTCTGTATCCATCCAACAACACATTCAGCGACAGACGAGCTAGAACGAAAAATGTCGATGCCATTCATAAGTCCATTTGGCGCCAACGTCAATCCCTTTGGGCAACGGAACCAGAATGCTATGCACAGTCTGGCAGAAGAAGATGAGAACGACTTGACAAAGACAGGCAGCTCTGGATTCAATTCGGGCACTTTTGGAGGTGATGCACATGCAGACGAGCACATGCGGCGCGGTCCCCCGAACCCAGAGAGCTATCCGGCGCAATATAACTTCGCCCGCCGCACCTCGGTCTCTGCCGAGTCGTTGAAACCTAGCGCCGACAGTTACGACAACTGGTCACCACCCCGTCATGAGAAGACCGCTGAGCAAATAGACCGTCTCAAGAAAGCTATTGGAGGCAATTTCCTCTTTAGTCATCTTGATGACGAGCAGACGTCACAAATTCTTGGGGCCTTGGTCGAGAAACCAATCCCTGCCAAGGGTATCAAGGTTAGTGTCTGAAAGGATCGCAATGCTGCCTCTCAATATGCTTCAACATTACTGATGGAGAAACGTCATACAGGTAATCAGTCAAGGTGATGCCGGCGACTTCTTCTATGTCGTGGAAAAGGGCTCATTCGATGTTCACGTCAATGCCAGTGGAAGCATACAGCCGGGCGCTGACGGCCTGGGCGACCACGTGGGAAATATTCAGGCAGGAGGTTCTTTCGGCGAACTCGCACTCATGTACAACGCCCCGCGCGCTGCCACAGTCATGTCGGCCGAAGCAAGCTGCACCTTGTGGGCATTGGACCGCATAACTTTCCGTCGCATTCTCATGGAGAGCACGTTCGCCAGACGACGCATGTACGAGACATTCTTGGAGGAGGTCCCACTTCTGTCATCCCTAACGCCTTACGAGCGATCCAAGATTGCCGATGCACTTGAAACGCAGAAATATGTCGCAGGAGACATCATCATTAAGGAAGGTGACATGGGGAAATCCTTCTACTTGCTGGAAAGTGGTGAAGCCGATGCATTCAAGGGAGACCCGAGCCACAAGGTTTTGCATTACAAGAAGGGTGATTACTTTGGCGAACTGGCGTTGCTCAATGACCAACCTCGAGCTGCTAGCATCATGGCTTCGTCGGACGTCAAGGTCGCTTCGCTGGGCAAAAACGCGTTTCAGCGTCTTCTTGGTCCCCTGGAAGGAATTCTGCGACGGACCAGGTATCAAGGTGTTGCTACTGGCGTGGAGGAAATGGACCCCCTGCACAGAGAATAGGTGCAATCGCTTCAGATCAAGGCAAATCAGCGCTCGCTTTTACTTCTATGGGACGAACCGATCTGGCCCCTGCAGCCGTCTGCCTGTGTTCCATTTACATATACCTACCAGAGAAGACGGGAAACTTGCAATCCACGGAAGGAATGGGACTCAATCTTGTGTGGGCTGCACCGCGTAACTGTCTGATTGACTGGATAAATGGGATTACGGGTGTGAAGTTCCCCGACTGGCGTTTTGCGGTGTTCATTACGATGTTGGTCGTTCTTTTCAGGATACTATTACCCCTCTCCTACCGTCGCTGGCACGTGACGAAAAATTAGAAAACAGACATTGCTACATGAACAGATGATACCTTTGTCAAATAATAATAAGCTTATCAATGCACACGGGCAGGGAGATTCTTGCAATGTACTGCAACAAGTGAATGTAAGTACAATTTGTGCGTACGCCATACTGCGTGACGTCTCCTGTATCTGGAGAATCGACATTGCAACGTCTAAACTCGGATGAGTAACTACTCGGGCATGTTGATATACTTGCAGTCTAACGCGTATCATTCGCCATGACGTCGCTCTCTCCACTTCCACTTGCAGCATGAATCCATCCGCCCCCAGCTGTCCCTTCACACCTGCTCACTCTGCCTCCTCAACTCCTCTCGCACCTCTGCCCTCAAGGCCTCCACCGCAATCTCCGTCTCCAGAACCCTCCCGACGCCCTTTCTCCACGTACTCTCCAAGCTCTCCAACTCCCCCTTGACGTCCTCCTGCCGACGCGCCCTCAGGGCATTCACCTCATCAATCTGCCGCTTCGTATCCACCAACTCGCCCTCCAATCTACGCAATTCACTCTCTAGATGATAATTCGAGAGCAGCCATGCATTCGCGCCGTGTTTCTCCAGGAGGGTTAGGTTTTCGATCCGAGATTCCAGGTAGGCATGTGAGGTGTAGGCCTTGGATAAGACGGACCGTAGTTGTTCTGTCGAGGACTGTGCGTTTGAAGGAAGATCCTGGGCCTCGTAGCGGGTTGTATCGAGGGGGGGGAGGGGCGTAGAGGAGGCGATGCGGGAGAGTTCGGTGGTTATCGCGGGGGAGAATTTGGGGGAGGGGGGTGATGGTGGTGGTGGTGGTGGTGGTTGTGTGGAGGAGAGAGCTTGTTGGATGAGGGATTTGGCGGTTTCGAGGTATTGTGCTGAGGGGGCGGGATCGATGTCTGTTTTTTTTTTGGAGAGGGACAGGTTAGCAACATGTTTTGAGCTGGCCGGGTTTTTGTTTGTTGAGGTTTTGGTCCTTGGGTGGGTTTCTTACAGGGAAGGGATTCGTGGTAGGCGGGTGGGATGGACATTGTGTCGGAGGGGCTGGATGGGATTCGTGATGATGTGTTTTGTTTGAGAGATCTTTTGGGGTCGCGAATCGTGGATAGAGTCGGTAAGGACTTTTCTCGCAAGAGGTTTCGCTTCGTAGTTGTTTCGTAAGGGGGTTTGACGCAGAACCTTGTTGTTCGTGCTGCGATGGACTGGCTTCAATCGCTGCCCTAGTATCTTTCCCGTATAAACAGGCGCGGGGAAAAAGTCAGGTAGGTTCGTATTCTTCGTACTTTGTTCGTTTGTTCTTCGTCGTCGGTCTCGTCGTCGTTCGTGGGAATTCTGCACGTCGCATCGTCACGCGAAGGGAAAGTGGTCCATGACATTCCAACCAATCACACGGTGCGGGCCGCGGCGGAGCACATTACACAACGCCCGGGCCATTTCGGCTGTATTGCAACTTGCGGGGAGTCCGGCCTTATTTTTATTTTTTTTCTCCTCGTCAAGCCGCCTCTCAACTCTGAGTTGAAGCACGAGTGATATGTTCAGTGACACTGACGCCAAATCAGAGGGAAGGCATAACAATGAATTGAATCATGGGACGAGCATGCCTTATGACGAGATCCAGACGATGATCATAGCGGCCGTTGTCCGTTTGTTTGGTAGAATGAGCTGATACCAGTGGTACGTACCTCGAATAGTTTCGCGACGAATGATCGTGAACTGAACATTCTGGTTGATAGCCTCTTGCATCAAGGACCTGTCGGTGGGACCCTGAATGAAACGTTGGATGAAGTCATTGAGAATATACTTCTCACTAGGAAAGAGGGAATTATCACCAACGTGGCAGTGCCGCACACCACACCTGAGGACCTCGATGATTTCCAGCGGTCCCTAAACGACCAGTATCACCCCAGCTTTCTGGCCTGTCTCTGCCATCAGCTCGACGCTCAGTGGAGTAGACTGACGACCTTGGAATGGCATGCAATGAGGGGTTCGTCGTTGCCCTGGCGTAATCCAAGGTTGGAGCTGGTGAGGGACCACTGGAAATCGACGAGGTCCTCAAGGCTCAGGTGCAGTGTGTGACACTGCCAAGGCCAAGTTGGTGATAGCCCCCTCTCCTCCAGTAAGAAGTATATCCTCGTTGACTTCATCCAACGTTTCATTCAGGGCCTCGCCGACAGGTCCTTGATGCAAGAGGTTATCAACCAAAATGTTCTGGCGGCTGACAGCCTGAAGCAGTGAAGTCCGCCTTTGAGCGTATGAGGCAAGCTGTTGGGTACTATCCAGCACGTGAAGACTGAGCTGGCCCGGGCTGTAGCTCCTATCTTTATGCATTTTATGGCCAGTCTACCTAGGTATGTGGCTTCGGGTTAGATGTGTAGCGTGACTGAAGCAAGGCTATACTTTTTTTTCGGGCAGCTTTCATGCTTTATCTACTGTTGTGATGAAGAAATTCTGTCATCTGTGGACGAAACGACTTGAGAGGGGCGATCATCAATATCGGCTGTGTGGTGCGCCATCGAGGCATATTACCATTTTGCGATAATGCGATTGCGCGGGCTTGAACTTAATATGTTGCGTTAAGTACATACCTCCTATATGTACCTATGTATTGACGCGACCACCAAGCTCCAACGCCATGTCTCTCACCACTGACCAGTGACTACAAAGTTCCAATCATTTTACGGCGCCTGCAACAATGACAGCCGCTCTGTCCCGGTTGATCTCCGCCTCCTACGCCTCCAGCGGTACCGGCCACTGCCTTGGCTCCGACATCTCCGTCAATCGCACGCTCTGGTTTCGTGCCGCCTGCCTCAGCTCAGCGAAGGCTTCGTGACCGACAGATAGCATGTAGATGGTCTCCAGATGCGTAACCTTCAGAATCATACCCACCAACATCGCCAACTGGGGCAGTTCGTAGTATGGGCTCCAAATGCTCAACGTCCGCAGGTTAGGAAACGTGGCAACGAATTCCACCAGGGGATGATGTTCAAGGTAGTGCCACTGCCAGAAGCCGAATTGATAGAACCCCAACGCTTGAATGGAGGGAGCACCTCGTGCCCATTCGTAGGCTCTCAAATGAGATAGATCACATACGCTTGCGCCACCAGGGACTGTGTGTTTCGAAAAGACAATGTCAAAGGATGTCAATCGTTGAGTCTGCATTGAATTGGACAGCAAGGTTCGAGCTCCAACGGGCGAGAGGCCGAAAAAGTTGGAGCTGAAGGAACGCAGGTTTGGGAAATTTAAATCCTGGACGTCGTCAAAATCACGGATAAGAGGATCGAAACGGTAGAGACGGTTAACCCAGCTCTCGACGTGGAAGTGGAACCGAATATGTTGTAGTGAGTTGCCGCGGTTCAGACACATCAAGTTCCGTAGCATCAAACAGGTTTCTGCTATATGATATCTTGATATCGTAGAGGATGTGAATTCGAATATGAGTACCTTTAGGTGTGGCCATATATATTGCCGTCTTTCTCGCCATATCGACAAGGGTGTGGGGTCCAGATGTAGGATTCCGGAACCGATAAAAAGCTGTTCGAGATTGGGAAAGGCGATGGAAAGGGGAAACTACCAAGGCTCAATGAGTTAGTGTTGTTGCTCTCACGCATCACTGAGGAAGGACAGTGTCACAGTGAAGGACCCAGGGGGGGTGGGAGTCGGGACAAACCACAGGAAACGGGCGGTAGAAATACCCCACAGTCTCACTCATGCGTAATCTCTTCAGATTGGGAAGATGGGGTATGTGTGGCATCTCGTCGTACCATTTCTCTGGAATGGCCCCCAGTTCGAGATGCTCCAAAGAGCTGGCAGCGTTCTGAAGGAACGAATGAGGACATCCGCCAGGACCGTCTCCCCAACGCGGCTCATCAAATTGTTCGCGATCGAAGTCCTGAAGGGAGAAATACTTGAGTCGGTTCCATTTGTTGCCGTTTGAAGGAAACGATAAGTCTACTGGTGGATCCAAAATCTCCAAATGTTCCAGTCTGGGTGATGCTTCAAGCAGCAGCGCCAACATTGAATCATCGAGCGTCGAACAACTTGTTATCACGATCTTCCTGGCACCTCCATCTCCTGCCCAAGACAGCATCTTTCTCAGTTTCTTCCTGCTTGGGCCATAGTGCATATCCACATCTGACAAAGTCAAGTCCCTCCATAATGGAGCATAAAGGGGGCTGGTGAGCGTGTGTTTCCACTGCTTTGAAACCTCCAAGCAGTCACTGTGCCATGAACCGTATCAGCCAAGGAACTTTGTTCTGAGTCTGTGCCCGACACGAGAACAGCCTACAGGGAAAGGGAAAATGAACGAACAGCAAGTCATCACATTCCAGGCACGAGAAGATTTGCGTGACAATCTCGGCAGGCAGGTACAACGGATCTTGTCTGAAAAAACGCCGGTTCAGTGGCTTGCGTGCATCGTAAAGTTCCTTGATACTCGACTGGTTAGAGACTAAACTTGACCGCGTCATGATACGCTTGTGGCCCGAAGATCACATTCACACCATCTTACCAGCAATTTGGGCGAAGAGTCGACCGTAGTATCCTGGTTTGCCTCGATCCCAGCAGTATAAATCTTCCAGGCATACTCGTCATTATTTTGCAGCTGCGCAATGTTCCCCATACAAAGGTATCCCTTGCATCGGGAATGGTTAGCCATGATTCAAGAAGTTCAGGCCTGAAAGGGCTTCACATGGTTCATAGTGACACAGAAGGACAGCTTACATCTGGAAGGTGAGGAGCCAATTCCAGAATCCATTCGGCATCCATCATCGCATAGGCGAGTAGACCCATAGCCACAAACGTTGCAGCGCGGAACTCCAAGGCCTTGATATGATGCCGATTGTCGCACTTTCCGAATCTTCTGCCAATAGTGCAATGGCAGTTATACATTGCTTCTCTGTAAATAGAGTCCTGTTGGCTCGCGGCCATCTTAAATTTTTTGCAATTGCATCTGCATCGTTTCATGCCTCTGGCGCAGGGGCAACTTCCCATGGCCTGTTGATCAAGAGGAGGGAAATGTCAGACACGTGCTTCTTCAGTCTTCACATATTATCGAGTGCTACCACGACAACTCACGCTGGTGAAGAGTACCAAAGCACGCTGGTATTTCCTGGCCATATTTGTTTTAGCCATGTCCAACTGGTGGCCAGACTCTTTCAGATCAGCCATTGTCGACTCAAGATTCGAAACCTGGTATGAAGACATGATATCGTAGGAAGATTTCGAGTGCCCGCGTCGATCGATGCGTCAAGCGACAGACGGCCTGGGACGAGTCGGTTTGTGGCAAGCGCCTCAATATGCGGAGTCGGGACTTGGGACTGGAGAGAATATTTCGATTCAAAAAAAATATTGATAGACTCTGGGAGTTAAGATATCCATGGGCTCTTCTTCCGAGTCCTCGGGAGCCTCTTATATACAACAAGACGTTTCTTAGAAGTGGCCTCTTATCCGGGGGTCGAAGACGTTCTTTGCTCTGACCCCTTGGCTTCATCGTTGAATGAGGAGATCAGCGTTCGTGATGGAACAGTCCCAGGACGCAACGAACGCCGAATGTCACCGAGAACAGCTCACCGACGTGTTCTGTATGGAGATAGCCGTGTTGCGTTCGCAACGAAACAGTCCCCGGACGTAGTGAACAGCGAACGTCCCCATGAACAGCTCATGGACGTGTTTTGTACGGAAAAGGCCATGTTGTGTTCGTAATAGAACAGTCTACTGTCTCAGGACGTAAAGAACGTCGAACCATGAACGTCCCGATGAACAGCTCCTCGACGTATTCTGTATGGAAAAAGCCGTGTTGTGGTCGCAACGGGTTACGGGAATGATCAAAAAAAAAAAAAGAGCAGACCCTTCCCAGTTCCCTTCCTCGATACCTGCGTTCTGGCTCGCAGTTGTGAGTTGTGCTTGGCCTCTGTTTTGTCTGAACCACGAATCTTCTCTTCTTCGTCAGTACCTGTAAGTACACATGAAGCTGTGACGCTCGGCTGGTCATGTCGTCATGACGGTTCTCGGGCCAAATGTGTCCACGTGTGACCGGTCTAGACTCTACATTCTCCAACCCACCCACCTACATATCGATACTCTTACGCGCAAGCGCCGCTGTTTTTTTCTGCTACCCCCGACACATGAACAACTTCATTTCCAGCCTCTGTGTGAAGATACTGGGGGCTATAAACGTTGGAATAACTGCCCTGGCTCAAATGAAACGTAGATACCTGTCGCGCGATGTCAGATCTTGGAGGTCTGCGATGAATCATGAGAATTATCGCAATTCCGCTGCGGCTCAACGTATAATCTTGTAGACTTAGTTGAGAAAAGCCGGTCAACTTAGGACTCGCGTCTTTTTTTCGTCGTGAGACACGTAGCCCGTAATGAAATAAAATACCAGTGACCGTGGACCACTTCCGTCATCATCGTTAAAAACAAGATCCAATCTTTACGAGAGGCAAGTTTGACGTAATTGAATGCGGAATGAACAGCCGAGTGACCAGACCTCAGCTGCTCAGGTAAATCACACTGTGATTGTATCACATCTTATATACTTACTCGTGGATGTAACCTTTCAAAAAGGACACCAACGGGCCACGAGTATGTACCTATGTACATAAGTTCATAATCATAACAGGTTAGTTACCTATGTACCACCGCGATGTCTCTGACCAGTGACTGCAAAGTTCAAATCAATTTACGGCGCCTACAACGATGGCAGCTGCTCTGTCCCAAATCGATTGAACCATGTACAAACCTAATGTACATACGCCTCCTACGCCTCCAGCGGCACCAGCTACTTACTGCCTTGGCTCCGATATCTCCATCAATGAGCCATATGATTGGACACGGAGATGCAACAACTGCGAACCGCCACCCCAATTGGCAATCACCGTATCACGAACGTGACACGTCCTGTATGTATAATGCCGAATCCCGACTCTCAGCTCAAGAGTGGCCGTCGCTAAAAGTTCGTAATATTTGGGAAAGACGATGTCAAATGATGTCAACTGTTGGGTCTGCAATGCATTGAACAGCAAGTTTCGAGCTCCATCGGGTGAAATGCTAAGCGAACTCGACCTGATTGAACCGAGATTTTTAATTTCTGAATCCTGGACAATGTCGAAATCAGGGAGCAGATCATCACCACCGCTGAAAATGTCCGTGTCAGGCCAGCCCCGATCGAAGTCCAAAGCGATATGCTGTAGTGAGTTGCCGCGATTGACACACACCAAGCACTGCAGCGCCGAACGCGTTTTTTCCGTATCGAAGCTTGGCTCTTCAAAGTGATTGACCCCGATTATGAGTACCTTTAGGTGTGGCCATATGTTTTCCCGTTTATCTCGCCATATTGACACGGGCTTTGGATCAAAAAATGGTATGTTGGGACCCATATAGAGCTGCTCGGGGAACTTCACCAAAAGGGCGAGGGCCCCCGACGAAGCTAACAAAACATGATTTGCGACGCATCAAGACAAATGTAAAAGAAGCACCATTTACCAAGACTAGAGAGCTCAAGGAAAGATGCGCTCCTCATGTTTCTACGGAGACTATTAGACTACACCTCAAGGCAGAGGAACTCATGCATCGCAGGGCCGCACAACGCCCATATCTCACGGCAGAACATGCCAGTAAAAGGCTTCAATTCGCGCTTGAGCATCGTGACAAGCCGCTTGCGTGGTTTCGTCGCGTTTTATGGACAGATTATGAGTTCCTCTGCCTTGAGGTGTAGTCTAATAGTCTCCGTAGAAACATGAGGAGCGCATCTTTTCTTGAGCTCTCTAGTCTTGGTAAATGGTGCTTCTTTTACATTTGTCTTGATGCGTCGCAAATCATGTTTTGTTAGCTTCGTCGGGGGCCCTCGCCCTTTTGGTGAAGTTCCCCAATCTTGCTTGGTGAACCGTTTTTTGATGCCGTAAACGAGGCTTGGGAGAATTCCCTCGTCATCAGCGACCTGCTTGGCCGATTTTCCTGCTTTCAAGGCAGAATAGACGCGATTCCTAGTGCGTGGCGTCGTATGTTTTTTGAATGGCTTCAAAGGGCGTGGTGGCGTAGACATGGCTGCTCAAAGATGATGGGTTGGTTTTTGGATGAAGCTAAATTGACGCGTCGCGACGAAAAGTGGAGAGATTTTCGCGTTATTCATTTGGGGCCACTGTATGTACAACACAGCTTCAAGCAGTCGAATGAAAGAGGGAGCCATTGTTTTAGTTCTTCATCTAGCGGCGGAGGTATTGACTGGCCGAGTGACATGATACAAATACTTGAATTTCCCGGATAAAGAGTCGGATATGGTGCCTTGAGAAGGACAGTGACCACATTTCTCATTAAACCAGACAACCAGCTCGGCTTGCTTGAGCAAGGGGAATTTGGCACGAAATTTCGGAGAGTCTGCCGTTGGTCGTTGGTGATAGCGATTCTCTTGTGCTTCGTGGCAGTGTTGGCGGGAGTTGTAGGAGCCAAAGGGAAATGAAAATGGTGCGAATTATTGCGCAAGGGATGGGATGGTGAGCCAAAGTGCGAGAATTGTGGTTAGATATATGTGGTCGGCTTGGGTCGAAATTTTTTGTGCGCGATGAGCCCGCTATTACGATACCGGCCAATTTTCGGGCCCAAAAATATCGCTATCGTTCTAGCGAGTTTTATCGCTGCATATATACATATTTGGTAGGCGAACGCGAACAACGCGAAGCTTACCCATTTGCCGGCACAGTACGTACCTACATACACCAACTATTTTGAACCAAACAGAAAACCATAGAATATCGATCGACCACCTACCCAACTACACAGATATATGTTCTGCTGAAATAGAATATGATGTGGTTTCCTTGCAGCGTGTTCAACCGAGAAGATGCAACTACCTAAGGTATGTATTGTCCATGAAAAGATTTCAGACCCCGCGCACGACATCTACAAGATGAACCGAATCGCTTTCCTCCCAAGGATATTCAATCTCCGTGCTCCGGATCAACTCAGCGTGCTTCAGTGACCTGGGTGCAATGCTAAAAGGAAACGGCATGGGGTGACTGATCAATCCAGCGGTGGCTTCTCTCTTCACGTCTAGTGGCCTGCCCCGATCGTCCAACTTTGCCGTCACGTCCAGAGTGGCAATGATGCGCGAGATGGTCAGAAAGAGTGTCCCATCCGCAAGGTACCGACCGGGACAGATCCGACGTCCGTAGCCAAACACATGGTCCGTCGGATCTGGTTCCTCCCGCCCGGGCACCAGGAAACGATCCGGGTTGAACTCGGACGGTTTTGCGTACTTCTCTGGGTCGTGCGTGAACCACCAGATAGACGGAAGAAGGTATGCACCCTTGGGGATACGGTAACCAGAGAAGACCATCTCCTCTTCGGCTACGTGAGTGGTGCCGATCGGGACGACGGGCATCCAGCGGTATGCTTCCTTGATCAATGCATTCATGTACGGGAGATGGTCTCTGTCCTCGATATCAGGCAATCGGTCACCACCGACGACTTCGTCGATTTCTCGCTGGGCCCGGCGTTGTACTTCTGGGTATAGAACCATGGCAAGGATGAAGCTGATCACGCTTGAGACGGTGGTGTCGGAACCCGCTCCGAAGAGAATGGCTGCGCTGTTTTTCAGAGCCCTTTTCTCCTGTTCGCTCAGGACCTGCTTCCCGCCCGCCTTCTCGTCACTGTCATTTCCTAGATGGTGGGAGACGTATGACGGCGTAAACGTTGCCCTCGACATTTGTTGCATGACGAAGTCGTAAGGAACCTCAACCATGCGCTCGTTGACTCCCCTCCATTCGCGAGCAGTCTCGTGGAAAGACACCCCGGGGAGCCAGCTTGGCAGGTATCTCAGCTGTGGGATGATGTCAACAGCCCAAGCAAAGGGCAGTACCGTTTTCGAAAAAATGTCCATCGCGCGCTCGATGAGGCTGACGAGAGGATCGACCTTGTGGGGCTCAATGGTATAGCCGTACACAATTTTGAGTATAATGGCGCTTGCTTCGCTGTACACAGACGTATGAGGTAAGTGATCGGTCGGGTGTCAGGATAGGAGAAAGCTGATGATGACCAGCCTCAATCTTTTTTTTTTTTTGGTATCTTTTTTTGATGTTCTACCTACGTCTTTATGTGCTCCATCAAGCGCTCGGGATCATCCAAAGCCCGCAACAGCAAGCGCCTCGACTCCACGTCTTGTGTTGACGAGAATCGCCCCGCAAGTAGCTTGGTGCCCATTTTCTGATGCATCAGCTTATGATGCTGGCGATGGACCGGCCCGCTCGTGAGGAGGGGGGTGAGGTTTCCGAGGCCGCACATGTTGGAGAAGTAAAAATTGGGCCTTGCAGACGTTCTGGTAGACTTCTTGACGAGGAGCTCCTGCACCGCCTCATGCGAATGCAAAACGACAAGTGTTGTGCCCAAGACGGACATGCTGCTGATGGGCCCGTAGACGTCCTTGAGCTTGAGCCAGTGCTCGTACTCGGGGATGCCTTCTGGAGGCAGGTCAAAGACATTGCCGACAATGGGGAGACCCTTTGGTCCAGGCGGTAAGCGGAGGGACGATTTTGAATGACGGCGTGAGGAGTACAGGTAGATGATTGCGAGGGCGGCCAGGAGGATCAGTAAGAGGAACAACATGTTGGATGACCGAGGGATGATGTCCTCTTTGTTTGAAGGCTTTCTTTCCACCGATTTTCTCTTGTCTGTGTTTTTCCGACACTCGCCTTTCTTGTTCTTTCAGTCGTCTTTTTTTTCTGTTCTCCTTGCTGCTTCTTGAAAAGAAAATCCATCCCCGGAAACGGGGAATGCTTGAGGTCTTCCTTTATGGTCGCCCGGCTCAGCCGCTCAGGGTACGGTACCACGATGTCATATGGTAGCACCTGTCTGACGCGGCTGTCCAGTCGCAGCGGGGAGGGCCGATTCTTCATCCGACCTTTTTCACCATTACGGAATAACGCAGCGTAAGACGAAGCGAAGCGCTGATGTTGCGGTAGACGGCGTGCGTGGCCATTGCCATACTGCATGAAACCATAGAAATTCCCGCTTTTATATTTCAGATAAATGTCAGTAGCTAGGTACCTAGGTAGGTAGAACTTTGGAGCCTCGTTCAGAGCCTCGTTCAGAGCTTCGTTCAGAGCTTCGTTCAGAGCTTCGTTCAGAGCTTCGTTCAGAGCTTCGTTCAGAGCTTCGTAACTTCGTTCAGAAAACGTAGCCTGGGCTCATTCAGGATCGGCGTGAGCATGCCACTCACCAGCGCCGCCGACACCCAGCATTTGCAGGACGGTGCCAAGGGAGTCTAACTATTCGGCGATGTACCCACCCGACGATGTAGATCCACAAAGGTGGGTACTATGGCCGAATTCGGTTAGTAGGCTCGATTGGCACACACCCACACACCCACACACCCACACACCCACGCGAAAACATCACGGTCGGGTCCGCAAAAGAAATCGTCTTTCGTCAAACTTGTCAACTTTGCTGCAGCTCAAAATCGCGATTCTCACAATTTGGAAGTTGCATGTCAGAATTTCAGTGCCTAGAAGATCATATAGCATAAGAAAGCATGTAAATAAGCAACAAATATTTATTGAGAGGCGGCTATCTAAGAAGGAGA